>ML788043.1:248832-279277 GCA_009831015.1 Picea engelmannii | reverse complement strand
AGATGCTTCTTTTTAGTATAAATAGGAGTCGAGGGTATGAGAACCCTAGCTTGGATATTATTGTAACAGAGCGCTACTCGATTGGAGGTTTCCCCCTCGAAGAGGCCTGTGAACATTGCTATCTGATTCAAAGTGTTATTTCTATTGCTATTTTGTATATCATTTCTGTGTATTGTGAAGATTATGCTGGATATTTACTGTTATTCTGTCATTTCTAGCATTTTGTTTTTGTTCTGCATATTTTATATATCTGGTATCTTGCACCATCGATATCCATATAGATAAATCATCCCTCCTTAGGAATAAATGGTCTCCATTGCGTTGAGTTCCCCCATTAGATGAGGATTTTTTTGCTGAATTTGGCCCCGGGTGAGCCACTTGCCTTGGTGCAGGAGCTTCCCTGCTTTAACAACTCGATAAAGCTAGATCCTTTGTTGTCGAATTCCCTTGATCTGTTTGTCCACAATTTGATCATTGGATTCCTGTTGTATACAGTTGGGGTTGAGCTCTGTTGGTTTCAGCTATTCTGCTACTTCTGAGGTGTCCAATAATGGTGGGAAATAAAGGTGAAGGAGATCCATGTTGAACACTGGGTGCAGGCCAAGGAAAGGAGGAATGTTGAGCTCAAAAGAATTATCCCTCACGGCCTTGGTGATAGTGTACAATCCATAACAGAGTGGGAAAAGCTTCTGATGGGGTCTTGTAAGGCATTCTTTCTGCAAGTGAAACCAAACTTTGTCACCCACCTGAAACTTATGCGGCACCCGATGTTGATCATGGCATTGTTTGTACTTGTCATTGGACTTATGTAGGATATCTTGAACTTGTTGGCAGATGTGTTGGATCCACTCAATGAACCGGGTGGCTTTGTTATCTTCAGTTGGAGTAGGAGATGAGTCAGTTGAGGTGACCGCAAGGGGAAGTGCAACATCTATGGGACCCAATGGTTGGAATCCCAACCCCACTTGAAAGGGGTTGTGGTTGGTTGAGCTATGCAAGGCCCAGTTGTAGCTATGTTGGACATAGGGAAGGCTCTCATCCCATGTGCGAGGGTTCTTTTAATTATACATGCAAAGGATATGCACAATCATTCGATTTACAACCTCGGTTTGGCCATCTATCTGGGGGTGGAAGGCCATGGATTTGGTGAGCTTGGTGTCCAACAGTGACCAAAGGCTCAACCAGAATGTGCTAAGAAATAGAATATCCTTATCTGAGACAATGGTTTGTGGGATTCCAAAATGTACCCAGACTTGTTCAAAGAGGAGCTTGGCAATGGACTCTACTGTGATTCTCTTCTTGCAAGCAACCATAATCGACATATTAGAAAAGCGATCAACAACCACAAAAACATAGTTATTTCCCTGCTTGGTGGATGGGAGGCCCGACATGTAGTCCATTGAGATGGGTTCCCATGGTATGTCAAGAGTAGGAAGAGGGGTGTGCAAGCCCTGTTTCTTAGTGGTCTGTTTGGAAATAGCGTAGGCAGTGCAGGACCTGATATACTTGCCAACCTCCTGTCAAAGTTTCAGCCAGTAGAAAAGTTTCTATAGCATCGCCATTGTCTTTTTGACACTGAAGTGTCCTGCCACCCGACTGTAGTGGGATTCCAAGATCATATTTTCTTGCTCACTTGATGGAACACAGATATGGTCCAGATGACACAACAACCCATCCTAAATATGGAAATTATTGACAACTTCATTTCACCCAACATTTGGTAGGTGGTGGTGAAGTCAGGGTCTATCTCATAGAGTTGAGGCCATCGAGATGTCTCATGGTGGCAAGAGTCTAGCACCGTGGTGAGTGTCGCGAATGGAGGTCTGGTGAGGCAATCAATGATGCAATTGGTGCTTCCTGTTCTATACTTGATGTTGAGGTGGAATTGTTGCAAGTATGTGGACCACTTTTGATGATGATCATTTTGCAATTTTCCCTATGTCTGCATGAACTGCAGTGGCTTATGATCAGTGTGGATGATTTTCTCTTTCCCAAGAATCTTATGTCTCCACTGGTGGCATGCTTTCACAATGGAGTACATTTATTTTTCATAAGTAGGGTACTTACGGACAATATTTGACAGTGCTTCACTATGATAGGCCACGGGGTGGCTGTGCTGAGTGAGAACGATGCCCACAACATAGTCTGAAGCATCTATCTCGATCTCAAAGGGATTTTGTAGGTCTCGTAGTGAAAGTACTGGGGCTGAGCACAAGCACTGCTTCAAATCATCGAACACTTGTTGTTGGGACTGGCCCCATGAAAATTTCACCTTACCACCACCACCGTTTATTTGGCTGAGGGCCCATGCAATATGGGAGAAACCCAACACAAACTTGCGGTAGAAATTAGCAAGTCCCAAGAAGCTTCGAAGCTCAGCGAGTGTTGTTGGGGCTGGCCAGTCACGGATGACTTGGATCTTGGCTGGATCCACATGTACGCCATGATGATCAATGATGTAGCCCAGTTAATGGACTTTTCCCATGCTGAAGGAGCATTTTTCCAGGTTGGTGTATAGCTTGTCCTGCCACAAGTTGTGCGGAACTTGTTGAATATGCTGCAAGTGTTCAGCCCAAGTCTGGCTATAAATTATAATGTCATCCAGATACACCACTACAAAAGTATTGGTGAATGGTCACAGGATATCATCCATCATCCTCATGAAAGTGGCTAGATCATTTGTGAAACCAAAGGGCATGACCAACCATTCAAAATGTGCTTCCTTTGACTTGAAGGCAGTCTTCCATACATCTATCTATTCTATTGGGACTTGGTGGTAGCCAGACCTCAGATCAATCTTACTGAAGTATTTGGTCCCCGTGATTTGATCAAGGAGGTCATCGATTTGGGGAATCAGGTACCGGTTTCTGACAGTGATTTTATTCAGAGCCCGGTAACCAATACTAAGTCGCCAGGTTCCATCTTTCTTCTTTACCAGCACGATTGGGCTCCCGCAAGGTGATGAGCTGGGGCGAATGTGCCCCTTGTGGAGCAATTCTTGGATCTATCACTTGATCTCCTCATTCTCTAACAAAGAGAGACAATAGACTGGCCCATTGGGAAGTGGTGCGTCGGGGGTCAGATCGATGGGGTGCTTGACCTGGCAGTGCAAAGGTACCTTTGTAGGTGAGGAGAATATATCCGAGTATTCTTTCATGACCTTATCTACTTGCTTCTATTGTGTGGAGAGGTCGGCCGCAGAGACCCTGGATATGGTTGCAATATTTCACTTATTCTGAGAGTGAATCACGAAGAAGATAAACTTCCCCATCTGAGAGATGGCCTTCTTGCATTTCTTGGCAGAGATCAAGGAAATAGCACTAGGTGGGACTGCCTCAGGTATCCTATACAATTTCCTATTCAAAGTAATAATAACACTACGAGGCCTAGACTCATATACAACATGACGTTTCCATAAATAAGGTTGGCCCAAAAGAACATAAAAAAATTCGAGAGGAGCAACATCACACAATACCTTGTCTTTGAAGGGCTTGATGCCGTATGATAGTCGACATTGTTGGCTGACATGGAGATCGATTCCTTGGTAGAGCGATCCAATGGTGTAGGGTTGTGGGTGAAACGTTGTTGGTAGGGCCAGCTGCTTGACAACCTCTGCTAAGATGAGGTTCTTCTGGCTACCGCTATCAATGATGAAGTGCAACGGGATGCCTTTTACCCACATCTATGAATGGAAGAGGCTCTCTCCTTCTTCTGGCTCATCTGGTTCACCAGGATGGAGCTTGGTGGTAGAAATGGTGGCACTAGGTTCCACATCAATGATCCATCTTCCCCTTTCTGGTTTTGTCTTCTAGTCAGAATCTGCATCTGATTCAGAGGCTTTCACTTCGGCCACTAGTGACTTCTTTGAGTAGCAGTCAACATTGTTATGCCAAGGGATCTTATGGAAGTCACACCACTTCCCAGTATCTTTCTTTGTCTTTTTAGTGTCCTTCTTTGCTTGCGGCTTGTACTGGTTGTCCTGATACTGTCCATATTTTCTTTGTCCTTTGTTTGGTGGGTTGGGGCCACCCTTTCTTGGCTTTTTTTGTGTGGGGTTCCCATGCCCAAATTGTCGCGTATTTTGTTTGAGTTTCTGCTCGATTTTGATGGCATATCGATAGGCCGCACCCAAGGATGAGATGTCCAAAAATTCCATTTCGGTCTGGATGTATCTATGTAGAGCACCATGATACTTGAGCACCATATGTCGCTCTGAATCTTTGATACCCAACTTGGTGCGCAAGGTATGGAAGATATTTGTGAAATCTGGCACTACTTGGTCTCTTTCTTGCCGTAGTATGGTCCATTTGGTATACAGGTTGTCATAACTTTTTAAAGGTTAGTATTGTTCTTTAATAGCATCCCTGAAGGATTCCCAGGTGGCCATGACTGAAAATAATGAGGTTTCCTCTATTTCCTTTTTCTCACAAAAAGTTTCCCACCAATCTTTGACATGGAGAACGGCTTTGAGGAGCGCAAAAGTAATCTTTTCTCTATTCGAAAATTTATGAACAGAAAAATACCCTTCTAGTAGATTCAACCACTTGTATATAGAAATTGCATCTATATACCCTTCAAATATAGGAATATCAAAGTTTATTTGTACCTTGAAGGGGGCGGCACCTCCATTCGAAGAAGATGCGTTGCCTGTTGGTATTCGCCGAAGGATTTGTGTGAAACTATCCATCATCTCGTTCCTCTATTGCATGATATATTCCTCAATCAATAGTTTGAAAGGATCTCCTGTCCCATCATATTTCTTTTCTCCTACCATGGGAGGTTGCTTGGGCATGTGAGAGATTCTGTCCTCAAGAGAAACAAGATCAAGACCCAACTCTTTGTACTCTGACCTCGTTGGGGACATGCATTAAGACGACAAGGAGAAGACTGCTCTGATACCACTGATTCGGATTTTATGAGAAGAATGAAATGAATATAGATTATTAACAGGTTCTTAACATAAAATAACAGAGATATAGTAAAACTGGTTTTCTATTCAATAATGAAATAAGCTAAAACTATAAAATGCAGTACAAACAAGCTTTCTGGAATGGTGGTGGCTTATCTCTGAGAAGAGATGTGACGGCAGGGCACATTTGAAAGAAGAAAGTTACAATGAGGCTCTGAATTCCTTTTTACAATAAAAAAAAATTCCAAAAACCCTAGACATCCAGAAACCTAACCCTAGGAGATGAAGTGCCAAAAGTCATGTGGGCCCTGTTTGAGTAAGTTAGTACATCAACTTCCTGGGGTCGTAACTTTTGCATATGATCTCCATTTTAGGTGTGTGATAGCCTGTTGGAAAGGTATCGTCGAAGATATTCATTTTGGGGGATCAATCATGCCTTCATTTATCATTAAGGATATCGATACCAAAAAACCTTCATTTAGGCCCTCAAAATGGCCCCGGAAGTTAAAACTGCTAAAAATAGTAAATTGCCAAAATTGTTAGAAAACTATTTTGAGCCAGTTGGAAAAGGTGGGTGGCCACCGATATCCATTTGGATCATGCAATTAGTTGATAGTTGGCCACGCAGACTACCAGGTTTTTCTTCTGCGCGGTGTTATATTCTTGCGGTGCGGTACCTGTACTCAAGTACTGAATGATATCTGTGAATTATTCATCAACAATCTGTATTAAGAATAACTGTGCATATGGAAAGTTGTCTTATAAATTCATAGGCTCTTCTCTATTTGTGACCCTTGATAGGTGGTTAGGTCCTGCATTCAATTTTCCTGGTTTGAATATTACTTCAAAGTCAAATTCTTGAAATAGTAGTAACCATAGACAAATTCTCTCCTCCAACATTGGCTTGTTGACTAGATATTTCAGGGCTGAGTGATCTATGAACATATTAAAGTATTTCCCCAATAACTAATGTCAGAAATTTTGAAGTGCGTAGACCATAGCTAGTCCTTCTCTTTCAGTAGTGTTATAGTTATGTTCTGAGTCTGATAATTTTTTTCTCGTGAATGCTATCGGGTGATCCAATTCTCTCGCTCCTGGTTGCACCAAGATAGCTCCAAGTGCTATAGCTGATGCATCTACATGCACATGGAATGTCTTCTCCCAGTATGGAAATACTAATATCGACACGGTGACCATCTTTTCCTTCAAGGTATCCTGTTAAGGTCCTAACCTGCACATAGGTAGATCAATGTATTTGGATGTAATAAAGGTCAATATTAATAAGGCCTTTCAATAAAATAGAATAAGGCGGATGTAAGAAGATCTAATAGAAGCTTTCGCTTCGAGAAGGATATTCCTCTAGATGCTTCTCTTAATAGACATATTTAGTATAAATAAGGGTCGAGGGTATGAAAACCCTAGCTTGGAGATTATTGTAACAGAGCACTGATCGATTGGAGGTTGCCCCCTCGAAGAGGCCTATGAACATTGATTTCTGAATCAAAGTGCTATTTCTATTGTTGTTCTTATATCATTTCTGTGTTATTGTGGAGATTATGCTGGATATTTTACTATTATTCTACCATTTCTAGCATTTTATTTCTGTTCTGCATATTTTATATATCTGGTATCTTGCAAGTGGTATCAGAGCACTTTCCTTGGTAGAAATTGTGAGTATTTTTTTTCCAGGGTAGAGATGTATTCCGGTGTCTTTAAGCCACAGAGATCTGTCGTTACGTGCATAAAACCGTGGTTGAGGGATTCATACACGCAGGAAATACAACTGGTTCTTAAGTTCACATCTGTTGGCCACCCTTGTAACCCCTGTTGGTACCCCTTCGAGTGGTAGCGCATCAGACAACACTTGTGTATGGATGGACCTAGATTTCTTGAAGCTCTCTTTAGATAAACCTATCGGTCGTCGGACTACTATAGTGTCATCGATAACAACACTCAGGAAGATACTCTCTAGTACCTGGGTAGTCAAGTAGTACGGCTAAGGGTACGATCTATCCTCCTTAGTTAGTGCCCTGAGATATTGGGCCAAGAACTACTATTGGACCCCACACGTATATCAAAGAGCTATAGCACAGGGCAAACCATTGTCTGTAGAACCCTTAAATACCTAACCCTTGGGGAACATAAACATAAACATAAACAAATTAAACTGGCGAGATCTATTGCCATGCATCCATGTTCAGTTTTCCAAGTAAATACACATTTCTTTCTGGTTAAGAATTTGGGGATTTCAGCACTACAACATTCTTCAGACCAAAGTATAACCCCACAACTGTAAAAAGAAAAAAGAAAATAAAAATTATTCACCATTATTTCACCATTATTTGAGACCTATTCCATTAGATTCATCTCTTCTCCCTTATCACATTCATCCATATCATTTTTCTGCAAAAATTTCTGACCCCGCCCGCTCCCTTTTCAATTCACCCATCCTCATGGCCCATACCTGTAGCCAAGAATTGGAGTCTTTCTTCAACACCTTGCAATATAGTTTCCTCGAGACCCAACAAGAAGTGCAACAACTCAGTGCTACTGTTTCCTTCCATGATACATCCATCAATACCACCATAAATGCATCCGTAAATGCAGTAGTGCAGTCCGCAATGGCGGAAGTCAAACACAAACTGACCACTCAGCTTGAATCTATCTTTGCATCTCTCTGCACCAAACTCAATATCCCTATTGATGACTCTTTTCCTGATGCACATACAAATACTGAAGGTGAAACTTCTTCCCATTCCTTTCAACACCATCACTTTCAACAGGACATATGCCTTCCGCAGGTGGATGTAACCAAATTTGATGGCTCGGAACCCACTGGTTGGGTCACCCAAATGGAACATTATTTCTCGCTCTACAACATTACAGATGACTTGGCCAAACTCCGGTATGGTGTTCTCCATCTAGATCCAGAACGCTGGCAATGGTGGCAATGGAGAAAAACTTCCCATCAAGGGTATATTGCTTGGACCCAATTTGTGACTGAGCTTTATGAATTCTTTGACACTGACACCAACCATTTGGGCCATTTGACAAAATTGAAGCAATCAGGCACAGTAGAAGACTTCATAGCTGCATTTGAGCACCTGGATTTTCAAACAGAGGGAATGAATGATGCTTTCTTTCGAGAGTGTTTTATCAGTGGCCTCAAGGAGGAGATTTGGGCCCATGTCCTCATGGATCGACCTACAACTTGGGTGAAGGCTGCTAAAAAATCTAAATAAGCACAACAAATTGTTTCTTCTCAAAACCGTAAGCCTTCCTTTATCCCTCGCCCTAAACCAATAAACCCCACTACTCCCTCCACCCCATTAAAGATCCAAAAATTGACCAGGGATGAAATGGCTAAATGCCAACACAAAGGCCTCTATTATAATTGTGATGATAAATATTTCCCAAGCCACAAATGTAAGGAACAAAAGCTTTTTATGGCCATCTCTGAGGATATTCAGGAAGAGGATGTTGACACTCCCCTTGTGCCTAAGTCACCAGAAATCATTGACATAAACCCTCCCTCTGACCCTCCCGAAGTGGAACCGATCATTTCCCTTAATGCTCTCAGCGACTTCTCTGCTCCCCAAACCCTCAAGTTAATCGGTTACATCAAGCACCGAAAGGTCATCATTCTGGTTGATAGTGGCAGCACCCACAATTTTATTCATCACCGCATTTCCCAAGAAACCCATTGCTACATCCATGCTGTCAACAATTTCCAAATCATGATTGCCAATGGTGGTTCTATGAAATGTGGCAGGCGCTGTGAAAATGTGTGTCTCCAAATCGGTGACTACCACCTAAAATCCCATATGTTTTCTATTGACATGGGCGGTTGTGACAGTGTGTTGGGTGTCGACTGGCTAAGGACTTTGGGTCCCAGTCTCATGGATTTTCATAACTTAACCATGCAATTTGACCAAGGAGGCCACCAATATAAATTCCAAGGCATCACTGTTGGTTCACCTGAGGTCATCAGTTCTCATCGCATGGAAAAAATGCTCAAAAAAGGTCATTCTAGTGTCATTGCCCAACTCCACGCCATACAAGCCACATAGACACCCCGAGTGCCCCAAGACCTCCAAGCCCTCCTTTCTAAACATCAAATGGTATTTTCCACTCCCCAATGACTCCCTACTTCCTGTGGTGTTCATGATCATTCCATTCCCCTAGTCCCAGGAATCCTTCCCCCCAATATCCATCCATATCGCCACCCCTTTTCACAAAAAAATGAAATTGAAAAAATGGTCCAGGAACTCCTTATTGTCGGTGTCATCTGTCCTAGTACGAGCCCTTACTCGTCTCTGGTCATCATGGTACTGAAGAAAGAAGGTTCTTGGAGAATGTGTCCTAACTTCCGTGCTCTAAACAAACTGGCCATCAAAGACAAATTTCCCATTCCTTTCATTGATGACCTCCTAGATGAATTGAGTGGTGCCCAATTCTTTACCAAACTTGATCTTCACTTGGGCTATCACAAGATACGTATGAAAGAGGTCGACATTCCCAAGACCTCCTTTCGCACTCATGAGGTCCACTATGAGTTTTTGGTCATGCCCTTTGGTTTGTGTAACACCCCCTCCACCTTCTAGAGCCTCATGAACCATGTCTTCCGCCCTTTTCTCCATCATTTTGTCTTAGTTTTATTTGATGATATCCTCATCTATAGAAAAACCTGGACAAACCATCTTACTTATGTGGATCAAGTTCTCTGCCTACTCTCTCAGCACCAACTTTTCCTGAAGCAGTCCAAATGTGCTTTTGGTGCCTCAGAAGTAGAATACTTGGGTCATCTGGTGGGAAAGGATGGCATCAGGGTGGACCCAAAAAATATTGAAGCTATGCAAGACTGGCCGCACCCAAAGACTCTCAAAATCTTGCGTGGATTTTTGAGCCTCACAGGGTATTATTGCAAGTTCGTTAAGAACTACAGAAAGATTGCAGCACCTCTCACATCTCTCCTCAAAAAGAACTTTTTCACTTGGACTCCAGTAGCTTCTCAAGCTTTTCAAACCTTGAAGACGACCATGTGCACCACTCTGGTTCTGGCCCTTCTCGACTTCATAAATACCTTTGTGTTGGAATGTGACACCTCAAGGAAAGTAATCGGCGTTGTCCTTATGCAAGAGGGTCGACCTTTGGCCTTCACTAGCAAGCAACCGTCTGAAAGGAATCTGGGAAAACCCATTTATGAAAAATAAATGTTGGCGATTCTGCATGCCATTGAGTTGTGTCATCCTTATCTCTTGGGGCAACACTTCCAAATTAAGATTGACCATCAAAGCCTCAAGTACTTTCTGGAACAACGCATTTCCTCCCAGGAGCAACAGAAATGGGTGACTAAGCTCTTTGGATATGATTATGAGATCATTTACAAGAAGGGCAAAGACAATGTCTTGGTGGATGCACTGTCCTGGAAATATGAAGACGAAGGATCCCTTTTTTCTCTTTCCTTCATTGTACCTGATTGGCTCCAAGATGTGTGCTAGGAATGGCTTTAAGATCCCAAAAGTTTGCATCTGATCCAACAACTGCAGAACAAGGCTTCAGCTCCCCCAGGGTACTCCTGGCTCCAGGATGAGCTTCGATACAAAGGTTGCTTGTATTTAAGTAAACAATCCAAGCTCAAATCCATAGTACTTTTTGAGCTTCATGCTACACCCACAGTGGGGTACTCAGGGCTTACCAAAACATATGACTGAGTCAAACGTTCTTTTTTCTGGGATGGTATGAAACAGGACATCTGTAAGTTTGTCACTGAATGTGAGGTGTGTCAACACAACAAGGGAGAAACAATCAAATCTCCAGGAACCCTCCAACCACTTCTGATTCCCCCTGCTATTTGGAAGGATATCTCTATGGACTTTATTACAGGCTTACCTGATGCAGGAGCATCGCTCACTCATCAAGCAAGCCAGTGCGTGGAGCAGGAAAGACAGTTGGATAGCGCAGCACCAAATTTTGAAACACCTTGATATGGTTGCGCCAAACTTTAATGTGAGAAGTTAATGAAGCGCAATTGTATTGTAAATGGACCTTGAGCAGATAAGCTCACGTCCTTAGGTAACATATTGAGAAATGGGAGCAAGAAGAAGAGAGCAAAACAGACAACTTGTGGAGAACACCCATGTACATATTGAATTAATAGAAGAAAGACTTTGATTCAGCTATATGGTTTGTGTTGTTTCTCTGTGTTGATATGATGCTCATGGATGTTTTCTTTCTGTCATGCATTTGCTTTGATATGCTGTGTATGTGATTTCATAGTTGAATTGAAGCATGAGAAGAGGAGTGAATGAGTTTCAATTGTTTCTTCAAGTAAGCTAGAGACTTCCTGCAAAGAGTGCCGTGAAATTTGTCCACAAGGAGTGCGTGACTACAGGGTTTGCTTGGAGATAACTTTTGTTTCTATTCAGCTCAGAAGTGTAGGTAGGCACAGAGATGTGCAAGGTGTGTGTAGGCTGACGAAGACTCGGGGTTGTGACTCTGAGCAAAGAGTGAAAGGAATTCTACTGCAGGGGTGCGCAGGTTCAAAGACTTCATACTCAGTCACATTCGGGTTTTGCCGCAAGGAGTGCATGCAACAAATCCTCACAAAGTTATGTGAAGCAAGGATAAGATCAAGAGAGGTAGGCCTATAGTTCGCTGAGGAGAATTGCAGGATTGCTGAGGAGAGCTCGGGAGAAGTCCCACAGATTTTGAGTGGGTGAACAAGATTTCACGGAGGAAGTGTTTGAATTCATTCCGCAAGAAACAAACGAGGATAGACGACTGAAATCCCTGGAGAGATTTCACGAAGACCTGAGGGTCGTTCGATCCTGCAAGGTGCACGATGTTTATTGTATAAGTAATTGACATTTGGAGCTCAGGAGGGAGTAGCACCGTTGATCTGGGTTCATAGGGGTCGTTAGATCCACGCATGCCATCGTATATCGGCATATCGTGAGTTGGAACACCAAGAGGGTGAAGCGGGAGTGGCGATATCGCGAGTTGTGATATCCCGAGAAAATCATAAATGTTGGTTGTGTAGGACACACGTCAAAGGATCCCAAGGAATTGGGGTTCGGAGGATTGGGGTTCTCGACGTCAAGAAACACTTGCATCGCGGATTTGCGATCCGCGAAATCCTAAAGTGAGGTAGTATTGTGGGACCACGAGGTTGAGTGGAGTAGAGGTGGCGTTGGATCAGGATTTGGGGTTCGGAGATTTGGGAAGGCAGTGAATCGTGGCATCACATCAGCTGATTTCCCGAGAGGGAAATCCCCGACGGGGAGGAAGCGTTGACCTTTGACCATCAGGGTTCAGGGTTTTGAGTTGCATGAGAATCGTGTTCACAGGATTCGCGAAACCGCGAATTCTGATTTTTGGATAAAGAGTGGGAGATCACCAGGAGGATCCTGTGGGTGCAGAAAAGTCCTGAAATGGGATTGAAGAGTGATACAACTCTTCAGGCCAGAGACGAAGAAGGTCTTGGTGGAGGCGGTTGGACCGTGAGGGTCACGCTTTGCACCAAAGTGGTATCAGAGCCAGAGAATATTTCTCTTTGTTTCGATAGCAGAGAGAAGTGGATTACACCATGCCACCGAGAAGAGAAAGACAGTCACCTGATCGAGAAGACAAGGACGCGTGAATAAGAGGAAGACCAGCAGGGAATCCAAAAATGGAACACCAGATGAGAGATCTCCGAGCAAGGCTTGAGAAGATGGAGACAGCGCAGAGACACAGAGTCGGCACTGGAGAGTTCAGTGATTCCGAGGTAGAAGAGGAAGCTGGACATGAAGAAGAGGTCACAACAGAGGATGCTTCAACCAAGCGGTTGATCAGAGCCATTTCTAGAATGAGCTCAAAGACTAAGATGGACATTCCCGTCTACGAGGGGAACCTAGATGCAGAAGAGTTGCTGGATTGGATCCGAGCACTCGACAACTACTTCGATTATGAAGACATCGAATAGGATAAGAAGGTAAGGCATGATGTTACCAAGTTGAAGGGACATGCAGCCTTATGGTGGGATGAGATGCAGGCTGATAGGCACTGCAAAGGAAAACAGAAAATTAAAAGCTGGGATCGGATGATTGCCAAAATGAAAGCGAAGTTCATCCCCAGGGATTACCAGATCACACTGTTCAGGCGAATGTAGAACCTGAGACAGAAGCTGATGATGGTGAAGGAGTACACCGAGGAATTCTACAGATTCAATATCAGAGCAGGTCATCGGGAGAGCGATGATGAGAAGGTGGCGAGATATCTGAATGGTCTAAGGTATGAAATTCAGGATGAGTTAAGCATGCTAACCATCAGGACGATGGAAGATTCTTACCAAATGGATCTGGAAGCCGAAGAAAAGCTGAACCGTAAGCAAGGACAGTGAGGACGAGGCCAGAGTCAGCCCAGAGGCAAGGCAATTTCCCAATAAAGAACTCAAAATCCCAACGAGGAATGGAAGAAGCCTCAGGGTAAGACTGAAAGAGGTGGAACCTCACATATGCAGCAATATGATGAGCCGAGGAGATAGCATACAGTGCAGGGTGGCGGATATGCTGACGCAAACACTTTTCCTTGTACCAGAGGTAGAGGACGAGGCAGAGGAGAAATCATCACATGCTTTACATGTGGAAAGGATGGACACAAAGCCGTTGATTGTCCAGACAGGAAACCAGACAGAGGAGAAACTCACATCACTGAGGCGTAGAAGTGTGATGCTGAGAACGAAGATGCAGACAGCGGAAGATCGCTTGGGATGCATAAAATCCTTTTGACACCTGAGAAAGAGGTGGAGAACACAGTGCAAAGGAGCAGACTGTTCAGGACAGCTTGCACAGCCAAGGGCTGGAAATGGAAAGTCATTGTGGACAGCGGGAGCACTGACAATCTCGTTTCATCCGAGATGGTGGAAAAGCTGGAGCTGGAAACAACTAAGCACCCGAGTCCATATAAAGTCTCGTGGTTACAGAAAGGACACCAGGTAAGTGTCACTAAACAATTCTTAGTTAAATTCAAGATTGGGAATTACCATGATGAGATTCTGTGTGATGTCATTCCCATGGATGTGTGTCATATATTGCTGGGTAGACCATGGTAGTATGACATAAATGTGGTTCATGACAGGAGGATGAACACATACACTTTGGAAAAGGATGGGAGAATGCATAAGTTGCTTCCGATAAAGGATAAAGAAGTGAAGCCAGAAGTAAACGACACAATACTTTTCATGTGTGGGAAGGAACTTCTCACAGAGATAGAGAAGAATGAAGATCCACAATTCTTTGTTGTCAGGAAGCCGAGAATTGTCATGACTAGCACAAGAGTGGATGAATTACCAGACGAGATTCAAGAACTGTTGGGAGAGTTCGCTGATATCATCGTGGACGAACTACCTCATTCGTTGCCACCGATGAGGAGTGTGAGTCAGCACATCGATCTCATACCCGGAGTAAGTTTGCCGAATAAGGCAGCATACAGGTTGACGCCTCAGGAGAATGAGGAGGTCAAGAAGTAGGTACAGGATCTGCTAGACAAGGGACTGGTCAGAGAGAGTCTGAGTCCATGTGTTGTTCCGACAGTACTAAGTCCGAAGAAGGATGGAGACTGGAGAATGTGTACTGACTCCAGGGTGATAAACAAAATTACCATCAGGTACAGATTTCCACTACCGAGAATGGATGATCTGATGGATTGCCTGAGTGGGGCAAATTATTTTTCGAAGATTGATCTCAAGAGCGGATATCACTAGATCCGGATGAGAGAGGGTGGTGAATGGAAGACAACATTCAAGACAAACGAGGGTTTATATGAATGGCTGGTCATGCCGTTTGGTTTGACAAACGTGCCGAGCACATTCATGAGGCTGATGAATGAAGTCCTGAGGGAATTCATTGGCAAGTTTGTGGTTGTATATCTGGACGATATACTGATTTTTAGCAAGACCAAGGCCGAGCATTTGAAGCATTTGGCCATCGTGATGAGAAGACTGCAGCAGGAGAAGCTGTTGGTCAACATGAAGAAGTGTTCCTTCATGCAGACATAGCTCATTTATTTGGGTTTTGTTATTTCAACGAATGAGTTGAAAATGGATCCTGAAAAGGTGGAAGTGATCAAGAAATGGCCATCACCATGAAATATTTTCGAGGTGAGAAGTTTCCATGGATTGGCTAGTTTCTACAGAAAATTCATTCGAAATTTTAGCAGAATTAGCACAGCAATGATGGACACAGTGAAAAAGAGACATAAAGTTTTTCATTGGACAGTGGAGGCTGAAAAGAGATTCAATCTGTTGAAGCAGAAGATAACAGAGAAACCAATTCTGGTGTTGCCTGATTTCCAGAAGACATTTCAAGTGAAATGTGATGCAAGCGGATATGCCGTAGGAGGGGTTTTGAGTCAGGATGACAGGCCAGTTGCATATTTTAGCGAGAAATTGGATGAAGCAAAGCTGAAATACTCCACATATGACAAAGAGTTTTATTCCATCATACAGGCATTGAAGAAGTGGAGGCTTTACTTGATACCCAAAGAATTTGTTTTGTACAACGATAATCATGCATTGCAGTTTGTAATTCAACAGGAGAAGTTGAACCAGAAGCATGCAAAATGGGTAGAGTATATGGAAAATTTCACATTTGTAATAAAACACATTTCAGGAACTGCTAAGAAAGTGGCTGATGCTTTGAGCAGGAAATGTTTGTTGCTGCAGGAGTTCAGAATCAAAACATTGGGTTTTGAAAATATGAAGGACATGTATGCAGGAGATGCAGACTTCAGAGAAGCATATGAGGCAACTGAGAATCCAGTTCTCAGGGATCGGACTCCGTGGATTGACTACATGATCCAGGAAGGATTGTTGTTTCGAGGCAATCAAATGTGCATCCCGAATTGCTCCATGAGGGAGAATTTGGTAAAGGAAAAACAAAGCGGAGGCTTAGCAGGTCATTTTGAACATGACAAAACATTCACAAATTTGAGAGAATCGTATTATTGGCCGGGCATGCGAGTAGATGTTAAACGATTTTTTGAAAAATGTAGGATATGTCAACATTCGAAGGGCCGAAAGAAGAATGTTGGGTTATATCAACCATTACCCATACCCGAGAGGCCATGGGAGGTGATCAACATGGATTTTGTTCTGGGATTGACGAGAACACAATGAGGAGTTGATTCCATATTTGTAGTGGTGGAAAGGTTTTCGAAGATGGCACATTTTATCCCGTGTCAGAAGACCAGCGATGCGACCCACATCGCGAACTTGTTTTTCAAAGAGGTTGCTAGACTGCATGGATTGCCGAGGAGCATAGTCTCGGACAGGGATACGAAATTCATAGGTCATTTTTGGAGGACGCTATGGAAGAAGATGGGAACTAATTTGGATTTTAGTTCAGCTTACCATCCACAGACAGATGGGCAGACCGAGGTGGTCAATAGGAGTTTGGGGGATTTATTGAGGAGCTTGGTGACAGAGCACCACAGTAGTTGGGACCAGATATTTCCATAGGCAGAATTCGCGTACAACGACTCGGTGAATCGGAGTACAGGCAGAAGCCCATTCTAGATTTTGTATGGAACACAACCGAGAGGAGTTTCTGAATTGCGAGATTCATAACAGGCTTCGACTAGCAGCGCGAGCGCTGAAGAGTTCGATAAAGCCATGAAAGAACTTTACACAAAGGTGAAGCAGCGACTGATGGATGCAAATCAAGAGTATAAGCGCAGAGCCGACCAACGGAAGAGGCAACTTCAATTCGAAGTTGATGATTTGGTTCTGGTGCACTTGAGGAAGGAAAGGTTCCCGAGGGGAACATATAATAAGCTCAAAATGAATAAAATTGGACCATGCAAAGTCCTGAAGAAATTCGGGAATAATGCTTATGAAATTGAGTTGCCAGAGGGCATTGGGATATCTCTGATTTTTAATATTTCGGATTTATACCCATACAAGGCTGGAGAAGTAGAGGCTGGGACTGAAGAACCAGTGGTCTAGTGGCAGAAACAATTACCAGTTGCACAGAAACCACAGATGGAGTGCATACTGGACAAGCGAGCGGGAAAGAAGACCAGGCGAAAGCAGTATTTTGAGTACCTGGTGAAATGGAAGAATCACCCAGTGGAGGATGCCAACTGCGAAAATGAGGTGACAATATAGAAGCATGGACACACTGTGCAGGAGCTCATGGACAGGAGCCCATGAAGATTTTCAAGCCAAGAAGTATGATGCCGGAGCATCGCTCACTCATCAAGCGAGCGAGTGCGTGGAGCAGGAAAGACAGCTGGATAGCGCAGCACGAAATTTTGAAACACCTTGATATGGTTGCGCCAAACATTAATGTGAGAAGTTAATGAAGCGCACTTGTATTGTAAATGGACCTTGAGCGGATAAGCTCATGTCCTTAGGTAGCTGAGGCATTTAATAGTTTTAATGCTATTAGATAGGAAATTGATTGTAGATTTGATAGTTGTAGAATTCAAGAGGGAAAACGAAATATAGGCACCCTCCTTTGTACATTGTAACATATTGAGAAACGGGAGCAAGAAGAAGAGAGCAAAACAGAGAAATTGTGGAGAACACCCATGTACAGATTGAATTAATAGAAGAAAGACTTCGATTCATCTATATGGTTTGTGTTGTTTCTCTGTGTTGATATGATGCTCATGGATGTTTGCTTTCTGTCATGCATTTGATTTGATATGCTATGTATGTGATTTCATAGTTGAATTGAAGCATGAGAAGAGGAGTGAACGAGTTTCAATTGTTTCTTCAAGTAAGCTAGAGACTTCCTGCAAAGAGTGCAGTGAAATTTGTCCGCAAGGAGTGCATGACTGCAGGGTTTGCTTGGAGATAACTTTTGTTTCTATTCATCTCAAAAGTGCAGGTAGGAACAGAGCCGTGCAAGGTGTGCGTAGGCTGACGAAGACTCAGGGTTGCGACTATGAGCAAAGAGTGAAAGGAATTCTGCTGCAAGGGTGCGCAGGTTCAAAGACTTCATACTCAGTCACATTCGGGTTTTGCCGCAAGGAGTGCGTGCAACAAATCCTCACAAAGTTCTATGAAGCAAGGATAAGCTCAGGAGAGGTAGGCCTATAGTTCACTGAGGAGAATTGCAGGATTGCTGAGGAGAGCTCGGGAGAAGTCCCATAGATTTTGAGTGGGTGAACAAGCTTTCACAGAGGAAGTGTTTGAATTCATTCCGCAGGAAACAAACAAGTAGGATAGACGACTGAAATCCCTGGAGAGATTTCACGAAGACCTGAGGGTTGTTAGATCTTGCAAGGTGCACGAGGTTTATTGTATAAGTAATTGACATTCGGAGATCAGGAGGGAGTAGCACCGTTGATTTGGGTTCATAGGGGTCATTAGATCCACGCATGCCATCGCATATCGGCATATTGCGAGTTGGAACACCAAGAGGGTGAAGAGGGAGTGGCGATATCGCGATCTGTGATATCCTGAGAAAATCATAACCGTTGGTTGTGTAGGAAACGCGACAAAGGATCCCAAGGAATCGAGGTTCGGAGGATCGGGGTTCTCGACATCAAGAAATACTTGCATCGCGGATTCGCGATCCGCGAAATCTCGAAGTGAGGTAGTATTGTGGGACCACGAGGTTGAGTGGAGTACAGGTGGCGTTGGATCGGGATTCGGGTTTCATAGATTTGGGAAGGCAGTGAATCGCGCCATCACATCAGCCGATTTCCCAAGAGGAAAATCCTCGACGGGGAGGAAGAGTTGACCTTTGACCATCGAGGTTCGGGGTTTTGAGTTGTATGAGAATCGTGTTCACAGGATTCGCGAAATCGCGAATTCCGATTTCCCGATAAAGAGTGGGAGATCACCAGGAGGATCCTGTGGGTGCAGAAAAGTCCTGAAATGGGATTGAAGAGTGATATAGCTCTTCGGGCCAGAGACGAAGAAGGTCCTGGTGGAGGCGGTTGGACCGTGAGGGTCACGCTTTGCGCCATTACCCAAATCGGGGAATAAATAAGTCATAATGGTGGTGGTGGATCACCTTTCCAAGTATGCTCATTTTTGCGCTCTTCACCACCCATTTACTACATCTACGGTGGCTCAAATTTTCATGGACCAGGTCTTCAAGCTTCATGGCATGCCGCACTCTATTGTTTCTGATTGAGACCCAACTTTCACAAGCAATTTTTGGCAAGAACTGTTTAAGCTACAAGGCACACAATTTCATCTCAACTCAGCTTATCATCCCCAGACGGATGGTCAAACAGAAGTTGTCAACAAGTGTTTGGAAACATATCTGAGGTGCTTTGCCTCTGAAAAACAACACCAGTGGGCTCAATGGTTACCCCTCGCCGAATGGTGGTACAACACTACATACCATACAACCACTCGCATGACTCCTTTTGAAGTGGTATATGGACAGAAGCCACCTTTAGTTCTCTCATACTTAACAGGTACCTCGAAGGTCCAGGAGGTTGACCAAACACTTACAGTCCGAGAGGATATCCTTTGTACCCTTAAAGAGAACTTGGTCATGGCACAAAATAAAATGAAGCAACAAGCAGATCAAGGTCGCTCCGAATGTCAATTTGCAGAAGGGGATCAGGTGTTTCTGAGACTACAACCATATAAAAAAACTTACCTCAAGGCCGAGCATTGTCAGAAGCTAGCACCCAAATTTTATGGCCCTTACACAGTTCTCAAGCATGTGGGACAAGTCGCATATCAGTTAGCTCTGCCCAGTCAGTCGAAGCTACATCCTGTTTTTCATGTTTCATGCTTGAAGAAGGTGATTGGAACCAGGTGCCAAATTCAAACCAACCTTCTAGAGTTAGCTGAAGAAGGATCCATTTGGCTACAGCCAGAAGCAGTTTTGGACTAGTGTGAGCATCTCTTGTGTCAGAGAAGCATCAAGGAAGTTCTATTACAGTGGAAAGATATGACTCCAGCAGATGCCACTTGGGAACCAACTACCATTCTGTAGCAGTTTCCACATCTCAAGCCTTGAGGACAAGGTTGTTTTTAAGGGGGCAGACATGTTAAGGTCCTAACCCGCACATAGGCAGATCAATGTATTCGTATGTAATAAAGGTCAATATTAATAAGCCCTTTCAATAAAATAGAATAAGGCAGATGCAATAAGACCTAATAGAAGCTTCCTCTTCTAGAAGAATCTTCCTCTAGATGCTTCTCTTAATAGACATATTTAGTATAAATAAGGGTCGATGGTATGAAAAACCTAGCTTGGATATTATTGTAACAAAGCATTGCTCGATTAGAGGTTGCCCCCTCGAAGAGGCCTGTGAACATTGCTTTCTGAATCAAAGTGCTATTTCTATTGTTGTTCTTATATCATTTATGTGTTATTATGGAGATTATGATGGATATTTTACTGTTATTCTGCCATTTCTAGCATTTTATTTATGTTCTACATATTTTATATATCTGGTATCTTGCATATCCAGACCATGTTGACACTCGTCATTCCACTAAAACTTTGTATCCTTTCTTAACAAATTTTCCATTGGTGCAATAATATGTGCATATCCTTTGATAAATTTCCTGTAGTATCTTATGTGTCCTAATGTCGCTCTTAGCTGACGGACTATTTTTGGTGCTAGCAAGTTAACAATTACTGCGATTTTTGCAGGAACTAATATCAAACCTTGTTTGCATACTATATGGCCCAATAGTATCCCGAATGGTGTTCCAAATATACATTCTTTATATTCAGTGATATTTGACATTGTCTGCATATTTCTAGCATTAAGCGTAGTACTTCTACATGGTTTTTCAATAAACTATAGATTGTCCAATCATCCTGATATACTTCGAAAAAATAGTGTATGAATTCCTTAAACGAAACAATGACTACTCTGGAAAATATTGTTGGTGGATTCTTCAGTCCAAATGGCATGACTATGTACTGATATGATCCCCATTATGTCATGAATGTGGTCTTGTATCTGTCTTCTTGTATCTATCTTCTTGTGCATATCTTGATCCATCCTTGCTTCGTGTCCTGAACTTCCATCAGAATTATCCATTCTGAATCCTCAACCGGTTCTATGATTTCATCTTCGAGCATCCTGTCGATCTCAGATTCGACTTTTTGTTTATATATTGGGTTCATTCTGTAGGGTCTCTATCTAATAGGTCTCACTTCAGGTCTGAGTGGTATCTTCATTTCTCCTAAATCTCTGGCTATACCCTTCATCTCTGTAAATGTTGTAGGGAACAAGTCATTGTTTTCGTGCAACAACTCTATGATTCTTTCCACTGTTTTCTCATCCCAATAATCTCCAATGCTCACCATTTTGGGATGCTCGGTTGTCCCAATGTTAAATTTCTTTACTTTGATTGACGTAGAAATGACTTCTGATTCTATCGTTGGGCCTTCCACCTCTATTTTGCCTTCTTCTTCTTCGATCTAAATATTGCACAGATCCTCTTCATCCGGTGCTTCCTCTTGTACATGGTAACATGACAATAGTTCCTTGACTATCTATTTGTTCCATTGTTGTTCTTCTATGATCAATTCTATTTCTAGTTCTTTGATGAATATTACTCCTTTTATTTGCTTAAGCACAACATCTATGTTGGGGTTCTCATGCTCAAATGAGAAAGTGACTGTAAAAATCTATTGCAATGCCGTCCATGTCATAGTTCCTTTTCACAATTCCTGGTCCGTGTACTAGTTCACTAGTATGCCTTCTAGAGTGTGTATGGAGTGATGAGGCCATTCCTCTAGGGTTGTCATTTTCCACAACGTTCTGCAATTCTCCAAGTGTTCTGTTGGTGCCCCTTGTTCATCATACCTCTATTTCTTATTGTTTTCCTATTCTGCGCCAAACCTTATGCGCAGTAACCACTTACATTGGTACCAATCTGCGATTGTCTCCTTGTATGCACCCCACCATCTTGTGGGTGTGTCCTTGCGTGCTAATTCAAGTGATAACAATATCTGATTCTCTAACACTGCATATTCATACCGTGTCAATAATGTTTCCAAATTGTTCATTCCGTGGAAACTAGGTGGTTCCCTGATTTCTGTGTCGACCCATCTTATTGCGCGGTCTATTTGTGCACATCTTCTCATGGATACTTTGTGTAGCCTTTGTTGCCATTTCTCTAAACCAGTGTTTGATTCTGTTTCACATGAAGTAATTCTATGCCAACTGAGTATCCCATTGACAGTTGGGTTTACATAATCCTCATCATGCACAGTTGTTCTGTACAACTGGCCAATTTCCTCTAAGTCTAGGAAGGTAGGTTCTACAAATCTCTCCCCTTTTTATGGGTCTAATGGCACGATGAACCTGTATTCTCCTAAATCAAATGCCATTTTCCTGGTCTTCAAATTGATTATGGCCTGGTTGTCAAATGCCCAATCCAGACCAAGCAATGTTGGGTAAGGTGTTGTGTCGTCCACTATTTCAATAATTTCAAAATCTAATTTAGTGCGCACTCCATCTAGGTTGACTGTCACTCCTTTCATTCTACCTATTGGTAGGACTCTATGTTGATTTTCTAGTTTCAATTGAACAGGTGAGTATCCTAATGTTGGCTTTCCCATGCATTGTCATGTTTTCTTTGGTAATACATTAACTTCAGATCCTAGATCCAATATGATGTCTCCCATATTGAAATCCCCAATGTTAGCATTCAGTCTAAACTCCCTACTTGTTCTTCTTCTTGTGTGTAGGTGATTAACTATTTTTGGTTCTATATTTTATTCTGTCTCGTTGCTACATTTTTCTATTATATTTTGTAATATTTTCACAGATGATGGATCATTTAATACTTTTACACATGATTGCAAAAAGCCTTTTGTTGGCACAAGGGCAGACCCAGGGTTCACTCCAAGAGCGCACCAACAAGCCCTAGCTACTAGACCTTTCAGTAACACCTGCGAAGTAGATGCAGTCTCACCCGAAGCAGCTACGAGGGGGTTGCAGGACAAAGGTGTTTTCAACCACATGGAATATCAAGTGGATCAAATCACAGGAACAACACAACATTCATACATCACTTATCAACTTGATCTATTCCATGCATCTATTAGATCTACCTTACCAATGCAATAACAATATATGAAGACAAATACAAATTACCAATCACACACAACACAAAATACACGTGGTTCACCCTCTCTCTAGGGCTACGTTCACATAATTGTGCTATATTATATTGGTGTAAAGCATACAGTTTTTGTTTGCACACTTAGCTAGAAGATCTCCTCTCTTCTCCTCTCTTTCTCTCACCCCCCTGCACACCCAGCTGCAGGGTTGATCTTTGCACCTAGCTGAAGATATTACAATCCCAGAGGCTCTTTCACTCAACACCTCTCTCTTTCTCACAATACTCTTCTCTCGTCCAAATCAGTATCAACAATAACAATAACAACACATCGACCCAAAAGTACCAACCCAACCTAGGCCCTTTAGACCTCTATTTATACATTACAATCATTCACCGACAGCCTTAGGATGAAACCTAGGTGCCAAAACCCTAGGTGTCTAAAACCCTAGGTCAACTTGACCCTATTTTCCTGGGCTTCACCAACCTATCTTTCCCTTCTTTCCATGCAGTGCTAATGGCAGATTTCTTCGCTTGTTGAGTTGTTCTCGATCCATCATCCTTTCTGATCTGTCAACCTCGATCTTCTCATCCAATGACTTGATTTTCCGTACTTCACTCCATATTTTCTTCTCTTTTGCTCACTTCGCCCCAGTAACAGTTACTGTGTCTTCCATGAAGTTTGTTTTTCACCTTTTCTTCCTTTTTCTTCACTTCCTTCCATAACCAAGGGCCATCAAGCTCCCAAAACTCACCTGTGACTCATCCTGAGGCACTTCAGATCTGATCCTTTTGTTTTACTTCAACTTTGGACTACGTAGGGAAGCCTTTTATTTCTACTCTATGCCTCCTTCTCATCCTTGTGCAAACTATCTTTTCTGTGTTTGGTACCTAGTTTCAACTGCACCTAGTACCTAGACCCTTGATCTATTGGCTTTTACTGAGAGCTACGAGGCAGCTAGTTGTCATAGTACAACTTCAACTGACTCCCATTCACTAATCCTTCCTTCCATTCTCCCTTCAATGTTTTCAATTGCACAACTCCTCCTTCTGTAACATAGGCGATCTCATATGGTCCAAGCCAATGTGTTCTGAACTTCCCTGGGTGTTTTATTAACTTACAGTCATATACTAGTACTAAATCACCTTGATTGAATGCCTTCTTCTTGATATGCCTATCATGATATGCCTTCTCTCTTTCCTTATGTACCTGCTGGTGGAAAATTGCAATAAATATGTCTTCTTCAAGTTCCACTAACTGTGCGATCCTTTCCTGAATAACACCAGTGTCATCCATACCTATAGAAGCAACAATTCTTAAGCTTGGCACCAAATATTCCATCAGGACAACAACTTCAAGACCATAAACCAAATTGAAGGGGGTCTGGATTGTTAATTTCTTGTAAGTGGTTCTATAGGCCCATAGTACTACCGGTACTCTTAAATCCCAATCATCTCTATTCACACCACATATCTTCGTTAATGCTTCGACTATTCCATTTTCTTGTGGATGGTACTATGTACTCTTTTGTTGGTGGACTGCAAATTCTTGAGTCAAGGCTTTGACAGTTTTATTGATGAAATGTGTTCCTTGATCACTCATGAGGATATTTGGGAATCCAAACCTTGTTATTATGTCATCAAATATAAAATGCACAACTGTAGTTTCACTACAATCCTTAATTTCTCTAGCTTCAACCCATCTAATTAGGTATTCTGCACAGTAATGATATACCTCTCTCCTGTGCGCTTCCCTGGTGGGTTTATAGGTCCCACAAAGTTAATGGCCCACTTTTCGAATTCTTGTAGGGTCATCTACAATGCTAATGGAATTTCATCCCTTTTGGATGGTTTCTCAACTCTCTGGCATACATCGCAGGCTCTGGCATAATCTTTAGCATCTCTGTATAAGGTAGGCCACCAAAGGCCATCTCGCAGAACCTCCTTCATGGTTTCTTTCCATGCGTAATGTCCTCTTGTGATTCCTTCATGAGCTTCTATGAGGATCAGTGGGAGCTCTGTTTCCATAGCACACCTCCTTAATATCTCATCGGGTCCCATTTTGTATAGCTGACCGGGTATAATTGAAAATTCTGTAGCGCGCACCACTAACTGTTTCTTCTGGGGAATTGTATACTCACTAGGTGTCATTCCTATTGACAGGAACTAGAGTATGTCTGCGAAGTGGTCATCAATATTTCTAATGGTGAGTATTTGTGCATCCAATAGTGTATCCTCAAAACTGGTGGGTTCTTTGCCATGTTCCAACCTCGACAAGTGGTCAGGGCCCTTGTTCATTGTTCCTAGCTTAACTATGATTTCAAAATCATATTCTTGAAGAAATCGAAGCCATATGCATATTCATCCCCCCAACACTGGCTTGTTGACTAGGTACTTCAACGCAGAGTGATCTGTGAACATTTTAAAGTGTTCTCCCAACAAGTAGTGGTGGAATTTTTGCAGTGCATACACCATGGCTAGTCCTTCTCTTTCGGTGGCAGTGTAATTAATTTCAGCTGTAGATAGTTTCTTGCTAGATAAAGATAATGGATGGTCAATATCCCCCTCTATAGGTTGTGCCAGCATTTCTCCCAATGCAATAGAAGACGCATCGACGTGCACATGAAACTCTTTTCTCCAATCTGGAAAAACCAGAATGGGCGCAATAACTATCTTCTTCTTAAGTGTGTCGAATCTCTATTGGCATTCGTTTGTCCAGCCAAACTGACAATATTTATTCAACAGCTTCTCCATCGGTGTTGTAATTTGGGAATATCCTTTAATGAATTTCCTGTAATAGCCAGTATGTCCCGGTGTAGTGCACAGTTGTTTAACTGAAGTAGGAGGTGACAAATCAACTATAATTGCAATTTTATATGGGTCGAACAACAATCCCTACTTGCATACAATATGACCTAATAACACTCCAAAGGGTGAGAAGAAGATGCACTTCTTTAGATTTAAAGAAATTTGACACTGCTTGCATTTATCCAATATTAGCCTTAGACATTCAATATGGTTTTTCAACAAGATAAACACAGTCCAGTCATCAAAATATGATTCTAACAATTTATGCAAGAAATCTTTGAAGGCTTCTACCACCACCCTGGAAAATATGGCTAGGGCATTCTTCAGTGAAAATGGCATCACTGTATATTGGTAGCATCCCCATTCTGTGGAAAACGTGGTCTTGTGGCGGTCCTCCTTGGAAATCTGGATCTGATGGTATCCTGAAAATCCATCTGTAAAATAATATACCTTCTGGTCTCCCACATTGTTTAATACTCATCAATGAATGGTGTAGGGAAAGGGTCATGCAAACAAGCATCATTCAACTTCCTGAGATCTACACAGATCCTGATCTCGCCTATCTTCTTGTCTTGTACCACCATAGGGCTAATCCACTCCGAATCTTCGACAGGTTCTATATTCCACGCTTCCAACATTCTATCGAGCTCAATCTTCACTTTTTCCTTATATTTCGGGTTCAATTTGTAGAGTATTTTCTTGACTGGCTTCGCACCTGGTTTCAAAGGTATCCTCATATCTCCCATAGAACCTTTGATACCTTTCATATCAGTGAACTTGGTTGGAAACAAGTCTTGATATTCATGAAACAACTCTATAATATTGTCAATGGTAGAAACATCCCAATAATCTCCGACATTGGCAAGCTTTGGTGTCTCCTCCATCCCAATATTGACCTTTTTAATCTTGATTGGCTGGCCAATAAATGGTAGCTTCACTCCTGGTCCTTCCACATCTCTTTGGCCTTCTATTTCAGTGATGTTTACCTTCCTAGGATCATCATCGTCAACATTGATGTTGTAGCAATTCTGCAATTTTTGGAGAGGTGCAATCCATTCATCTTCTTCTTGTTCCATAGACAGGCTAGATGCCTCCTCGAATAAATTCTTTCTCACAATCTGTAATGCTTGGTCTACTGAAGGATATTCACTTTCAAATAAAAAGGTGGTTACAAAACTCTGAATCATACCTTCCCAGTCTGCAATGATGAGGTGCAACTCCACTTGAAGGTACCAGTTGATAGGGGTCGTATCCAGTGTGTTAATGAATATGTGCACCCATTGGTCTTGAGGGATGTCACTCTAGGCCTCTTCATAGCTTTGCACATGGTCCTTTGGGAAAATTTGATCGGTATACCTTACTTTGCAACCGACTACTTGTGCCGAGAACCGTGTTGTCATCAAGGTTTGACATTGTTCTCAGTTTGTAATATTACTTTTGTGTGTCCCCCACCATCTTGCTAGTATGGCTTTCAGGTCCTCATCCATTTCCAAAAAACTCTATTGTGTTGGTACATTTGCTTCAAAATCTGATAGGAAGGATTCTAAAGGGTTCATACCATCAAAGGTGGGTAAGTTACTTACTGTTGTGCCAATCCAACGAACTTCTCTAGTTAATATAACACATCTTTTGGTGGATACTTCATACATCTGGTTTTGCCAATTTTCTAGTGCTTCTTCTAAATTTGATGAACATGCATTGTCACTTTTCTAGCTCAGATTCCCATCGGTTTTAGGGTTGATGTAATCCTCCTATTTGGTTGTGAGTTTGTATATGTTTTCTAGTGCATATGCATAGTCTTCTTCTCTGATGGGCTCTGTGTATCATTGACCTTCATTTGGATATAAAGGTGCGATGACCCTAAGGCCATCCTTTTCAAAAGTCATGCATATCTTCTTTAATTCAACAACAGTAGGGTTATCAAAGGCCCAATCAATTCCTAACAGTGCAGGGTAAGGACAACTGTTGTCAACTATTTCAATTACCTCAAAATCTGCAAACATTCTTACTCCATCGATGTCCACAAGGACATGCTTCAATATTCCAAATGAGTTGACAACTTGTTGATTATCCATCCTAAGCCTGATAGGGGAATAGATCAACTTTAGTTCTCCCATCTCTGCCCAATTTTGCTTCATCATGACATTGACCTCTGACCCTAAGTCGAGGACTACATAGTCTATCTCATACTCTCCTATTTGAGCATTCAAATGTAATTCCTTATTTGTCCTTCTCTTCTTACCAATTTGGTGTACTTCCCTATTCAGTAATGGGTCTATCTTTCCTAGTTCATACTGTCTGATTACATTCTGTAGCTCTTGCACAATGTTCTCATCTTGAATTAACTTAATACAAGTGTATAAAAAATCCATGAGCTTTCTTACCTCTTTTCCTTCTCTTGGCGAAGAAGATTGATCAAATGCGTGAGGAATTCCATACTCTCTTATTTTTGGCTATGTTTTTGACAAGGAACCCTGATCTTCTTTGAATTCTTGTCTTGCTTCCTCAAAGATTCATTTTTATTTCTTTGCATTAAAGGCTTGGGTCTTTTCTGTGGCTTTCCTGATACCTGAGCCTTCTGCAAGATTTCCTTGAGTCATTATATCCTCTTTTGTAGTAGTGCCTCCTCTGGTTATGAAAATGAATCTAGGGTCTCCTCCGCAAGGTTCAACATATATTAGTTACACTTGTGGGTTCTGCTAAGGTCCTCATTTTTCCTGAAACTTAGCAAGCAACACAGGAAATCCTTCTATAACATGGTCAAATGAGTTGCAGTAGCTGCAAGTGGTACAAGGGTTTTGAAAATCCCTTGCAAGATGTCCTGGTTATGTGCAGTTGTAATAGATGATCTGTCCTTAGCCTCGACTCATTCCTCCTCCTCGTCCTCTTCCTCTGAATCCACCACGAGGATTGAAGTTTCCTCTCCCAGGAGAGTTGTACTGCGTATCATTTCCCTCTTGCTTTACTTTGCCTTGGATCTTGTATATGTCTCTTGACCTTTCATGCATGAGATCATAATCCCTACAATCTTTATCATCATGTCCTACAGACTTACAGAATGTACAATATAATTTTGTAGATGTTTGGACATACTTTTTCATGTAATAGCACTCACTTGTGAGGTGCCTATTTTTGCATACTTCGCACCAGGGAAGGTTGACTTGCTTTAAGGGGCTTGATGCTCCTGAGGCCAAATATTCATGGAATAAAGGACAATGTTCCTTATCATGGCCTTTTGATCTGCATCTTACACACCAAATATCATCTCATTTCTCTTTCCCCTTGTCCTTCTTCATATCCTCGACCTACAGAGACAAACTAGTCAGCTAGATCAAGATCTGGCTCATACCTGAGTTGGATTCTCCCATAGGGGCCGATTCAAGCTTCATAGCGATATCCAATGCTTCTTTCTGTGAAGAAATCTTCTGCTGCATCAGGGGAAATCTGATGTGTGGTAAAAAGGAAACGATGAACCACTCTTTGTTTTGTTCATCTGGAATATGAAAAGTTAATCGGCCTGTCAAGGTTTTGAATCTCTGATCGAATTCCTACACAGGTTCGGCCACCCTCTTCTTGATCTCCTTCATATCTGTGGTACATTGTGACTCCGACTTGCATTTATTGAACTCTGTAATCATCACGTTCTTGATCTGATTCAATTTCTTAGGCTTGTTGGAAGATTGGTTGTTGTCATTGATGTCAACCCTAGTCATGGGTTTTGGACCGCAAGATTGATAAAGGTATTTGGACATGAAGGACAATGCACATGCATATACAACACCAATGAATGGATAGTATACATCATGTTGTTTCCAGTGGTATGTGTCACATCACGTGGATCCTCATGGTTGAGGAGAAATGATTTTTTGAAGATGACAAAGTGAATTGAAGAAGAAAGTACATGTAGGGCTTAGAGATAATTAAAGAAAAGAATTACAAAATAAGAAAGTGTCAGGTCAGACCTAATGTTAAAATGAAGTGACATAAATGGCATAAATAAACATCATTATACATTCATTTGATACAAAACTAATTTCAGAGGAAATAAGAAGTAAAAGAAGGGAGGATGAAGTCTTTTGGTGATGTGTTCTAAGGTATGTTATTTTCAGGTCATCTTACCATTTTTCCTATAACGTTTTTTCTAGAACGATTCAGATGGTGAAATACCTATGGCATTGAGAAGACATATCAAGGTACCTCTGGTAAAATTTTCAGTTCTTGATTCGCTATAATTATGGAGATACACTATGTGGAAGATAGGGTTTGTGACCAGTCCTGAAGATAGTCAATAAACAGGTGTTCCGGGTAAAACAATCATAACTTATTCATCAAGAATCAAAATGAAGTGGGGAAAATTTCATTGGAAATAGTACGGACTTTAGTTTCTTGTATGTGAGTTTCAAAATTGGATGTTAATTATTGAGCGCGGGGCATGCTGTGCAAGTTCACTCTCCTGAATAGACTAGAATTAAATAAAGTCTACCATTCTTTCTATAACCTCTTTTTGGGGAGGATTCAAGGAGTGAAAATTGGAGGAGTTTCAGAGAATACATTGAGTAATATTATCTACAGGATCATAATACTCCAAGAATTGAAGAATTGCAGAAATTGAAGAAGTCTCAGGAAGCATTATCAGGTTCTATGTGATGATTGGTTGATGGTGATGATTTAATGTAAAGTTT
>ML788043.1:229452-246133 GCA_009831015.1 Picea engelmannii | reverse complement strand
TGCATGGTGTATTGTGGTGTATTGGTGTAACTCTTATACTATTGTTCATTTCTCATTGGATATAATTGAATGGTTTAAGTATAAGTTGAAAAATGTTTTTAAATTTTACTTGATACTGATTCACCCCCCTCTCAGTATCAACAAGGTTGTGCAAGTCCTTGAACCAATTTCATGTACCATATCAGTGCGCGATCCCTTAGGGTAGTGCTAAACTGGGTCCTTTTAACAACTTCATTGGTGAAATTTTTAATATTCCATACGGCTTCGCACAGAAACCAATTATGATCAGGATCTTCATATCCATCTTCCCTAAAGATAGGAAGTCTCATCTCATCTGCCATAGATCTTCCTAGGGTTCTTGAATGAATATGTGGTGGGTTGCTATGGATAGTGCTCTGGACCCTTTGGTGTCTGGGATTACTCTGGTTACTTAATGATGAATCAACAAGAAGGATAATAGTACTCAATTCAATGGTCTATGTGGTCTCTGAGCCTTCAGGTCCTCCTTGATGAAGCTCTTCATATTGTCCTTCCTCTATCCTAGTGGGTTCTGAATGTTCTTCATCTATGAGATCTACTTCTTCTCCACTGTAGAGACCCTCTTCCCCGTAGTTCTTCTTAAACAAGTTCGCAATATGGACTTCTCTGAACACTTTCCCACTGTGCGTATGTCTAGATTCTGTGTCGTTGTCACTGTCTGAGTTCTTGAACATTAGCCTCTTCAGATCTAACCAATCTACTGTATCTTCAAGACGTTCTTTTCATGCAACAAAATCTTGATTCTTAGCTTCAGAAAGTGAATTTTTTTTCCTCTGGGTCCTTTGAAAAAGTATCTCTCATCTTGGATATATGATTCTATTCTATCAACAACAAACTCTATGATGTACCCTCCAATGGTACTATCGAACCAGTGATCTACTGCTCGTGATACGGTGTTATCAGCTTCCTTGATATTCTTGATCAACTCCAACGTCCAAATCACAAGAAGTCTAGATCGGATATCGAACTAGGTATTGACTAATCTAGCTAGCCACTCATACAGCTCCTGATGGATTCCTCCAAAGAATATCTCATGTATATCCATAAAAATGTACTTCTCCAACCAATCCTCTGAACTAAGATTAGGGTTCTTGTTCTGGGCTTCATCGAAGTCCTTTTCTTGATCTTCTATTCGCTTTCGAGTTTCTTTCTTCGATGGAAACCACCTTGAAATTCCCTTAATAATATTCTTGTCCCGGCAACAGAACCATTTGTTGGCATAGGGGCAGACCCAGGGTTCACTCCAAGAGCACACCAAAAATCCCTAGCTATTGGCTCTTTCGAAAACACCTACGAAGTAGATGCAGTCTCACCCGAAGCAACTATGAGGGGGTTGCAGGACAGAGGTGTTTGCAACCAAGGGGAATATCAAGTGGATCAAATCATAGGAACAACACATCATTCATACATCACTTATCATCTTGATCTACTCCATGCATCTATCAAATCTACCTTAGCAATGTAATAACAGTATATGAAGACAAATACAAATCACCAATCACACACAACACAAAATATACATGGTTCACTCTCTCTCTAGGGTTACATCCACAAAAATATACTATATTATATTGGTGTAAAGAATATAGTTCTTGTCTGCACACTTAGCTATCAATCTCCTCTCTTCTCCTCTCTTTCTCTCACCCCCCTACGCACCCAGCTGTAGGGTTTATCTTCGCACCCAGTTGAAGATCTTAGAATCTCAGAGGCTCTTTCACTCAACACCTCTCTCTTTCTCACAATAATCTTCTCTCAGCCAACTCAATATCAACAATAACAATAAAAACACATCAACCCAAAAGTACCAACCAAACCTAGGCCCTTTAGACCTCTATTTATACATTACAATCTTTCACCGACAGCCTTAGGCTGAAACCTAGGTGCCAAAACCTTAGGTGTCTAAAACCCTAGGTCAACTTGACCCTCTTTTCTCAAGCTTTGCTAGCTTGTCTTTCCTTTCTTTCCGTGCAGTGCTAACAGTGGATTTATTTTCTTGTTGAGTTGTTCTTGATCCATCTTCCTTGCTGATCTGTCAGCCTCGATCTTCTCGTCGAACGACTTGATTTTCTGTACTTCGCTCCATCTTTTCTGCTATTTTTCTCACTTCACCCCAGTAACAGTTACTGTGTCTTCCGCGAAGTTCACGTTTCACCTTTTCTTCCTTGTTCTTCACTTCCTTCCATAACCAAGGGCCAACACCTTTGATTGTACTTACTTGTCCCATGGGTTTCATCCCATTGGTATGATCCAATGATGGAGGCATCTCGTATTCTAGTGCTTCCTTGTTATGCTGCACATTTGAAGTCGACACTATGTCCTCCTTCAATAATTCTTGTTTGGCTTCTTTAAATATATCCTTTTCCTTCTATGCGTCGAACTTCTTCCTTGGTTCAGTGTTCTTATTTACCCATTGATTCTATGTTGGTTCTAGTCGAACTGCGTCAGTGCTTGTTTTAGCTCCTCCACGGGTAAATATGTTGATGTTCTTCCCTTCATCCCTTACTTCAGCTGAAATCCACTAAACATTCAGGTTGTTCTGGTTCCTCTTTTCCTGAATATTTACTAGTAGTGTCGGACATTCCTCTGTATCATGGTATGATGTGCGACAATACATATAGGTTGTTGGTGGAAGTGGACATTCCCTTGCATAATGTCCTGGTTGTTGACAATTGTGACATGTGACTGGTCCTCTACCTCATCGAAAACCTCCTATGGCTCATCTTCCTCCTCGGTAGCCTACTCAATCTCCTCACGGCACGTTATACTAAGGTGCCTAATTGTACTGTGTGGTATTGTAATGAGGTTTTGCTAGGTTGTACTGTGGTTGCACATTATTGTATGGTTGTTGCACAATATTATACTACTGCTACGCAATGTTGTATAGAGCTGGAACTTGATTGAACTATGGCTCTGCTTGCCCAGTCATCATTTCGGCTTGTACCCTATATGCATCTGATGTCCTTTATCGCATAAGCTCCATAGTTCTACAATCTTTATTGTCATGGCCCATTGACTTGCAAAAGGTGCAATATTGACTCTTTGGGACTGTCTAGTATTTCTGCATTATCGTGTAGTGATAAGGGTCGTGACCTGGTTTTTTGCAAATTTCGCACCATAGTCCTTCTGCTGGTAATAGGTTTGGCATTCCTGCTGCCATATACTACGCGAATGTTGGACATTTGTTCTTGTGGTGGCCTTCCCTCCTGCACATGGTACACCAAATTAATTCTCATTTGTCCTTGTTCTTATTCTGGTTCAGCTAAAATGTGAGATTCTTCAAATCCTCCTTTAGTTCTTCGATAGTTGGGTCTATCTGTTGGTACTGGTTTTCTTCCAATTGCAAGGCTACCTACAGAGCCTTTGTCGGCATCTGAAATTTTGGTTGTCGTAAAGGGTATTTTAAGTGTGTGAGTAGTGAGTTGACAAACATGTGCTGATGCTGCATATTGATCATGAGATATTTTAATTTTCCCTTCAGTCGCTTGAATCTCTGATCAATCTCCCATATAGACTCTCTTGGTTTTTGTCTTATTTCGATCATCTCATTCATGTACTGATCCTTTGAGCTCAGATTCTGGAACTCATTTATCAGTAACTTCTTAATGTCGGCCAGTGTCCTTGTTGTCCCAAGGGCACTCTTTGTATCTAGACTCATGTACCAGTCTAGTGCACGGTCTCTTAGCGTAATAGCTAGCTGCGAAAGTTTAGTATCTTCATTCATAATCTGGTTTTCTTCCTAGATATTTGCACAAATGAGCAAATGCTTCTCAGGGTCTTTTGGTGCTTCTCCCTGAAATTCTGGTAAACTAATGGTGGGATTGTTCCCTGCCATTCTGACTGCTAAACTACTACCTCTACTCGGTGTAGATACCTAACTAACGCTACTTGAATTGTCTCCTCCAGTTGTTGTTCCTTGTGTAGATTTACTTCCTTCTGTCTGACTGCTTTTGAACTTCAGTTGTCTAAACAATGGTATTCTCTTTGGTGTATTAGTTGCACATGGTTTTATGGGTTCCACACTGACATTAATATGGATAGGATGGTTTCCTTCTCCTCCTGCTCTTGGACCTCTCGTCTTCCTCTCATATGTTTTGTGCAGGATTTTGTTAATCTTCTCCACAGCCTGAAGATCCTCTAACTCTTCCTCGTCACTCGCCAAGCCTTCCCTCGTGGCTACAACCCTCTTCTTGGTATTCACCTTGTATTGATAGGGTATTCCACTATGTGTCTTTCCCGTTGATGCCAAGATCCAAATGATCTAGTCATCATCCATCATGATCGGGTCCAAGGGTTCCTCCTGCTTCTTTCCTTTATTCTTACCACCTTCCATTCCTCCTTTCTCTATCAATTCTTCCCCCCTTCCCCAATGCATGCAGGGAATCTTGTCTATATAATTCCATTGTCATTACACCTTTGTTATATAGAAGTATCTTAATAGAAGTATACAATGATCGAATGTACCTTCCTCGAGGTCCGCGTAGAAATTCTTGCTCTGTTGCGCTGTATGACTTTGATGTGTCAACTGCAAACTCCGTTATGAAGCCTGTTATAATACTGTCAAGCCAAAAGTCTACTGCATGGATGAATTTGTTGTTCACCTACTGTAACTGCTCAATCTGTACTAAGGTCCAATCTAACTATCGAATATGGTTCTTTGCATGGTTATCCTTCAACCTTAGTATCCACTTCTGTAGTAAATGCGAAAAATCACAGAAAAAGGCTTCGTGCAAATCAGTAAACATGTATTTCTCAAGATATTTGCAAGGTTTTATTCTAGGGTTTCTATTATCTATCTGTGAAAACTCTAGCTCTTTTTTTATCAACCAACTTTTGATCTCTTCTTTTTTGGGATTCCATGGTCTCAACATTCCTGTCTAATGGCTCATTGGTCTCTGCCCTAACCCTTTCTTATTCTGCCTCTGACAGATTCTCGACTTATCTCCTCTACTCAATCCTCTCCTGTTCCTACCTACGGAAACATAACCATTTGTTGGTTAAATATTCTTCTATATTGTCTGAGTTATTGACCCAACATTCATGTATTTTGGGTTTCCAACAAAGCCTCTAAAACTATCGTCCCTCCTGGTAAAATAGAAGGAAACACAACACACATAATGCACTGCGCAGTCTCACCCAACATGGGTGGCTGCAAGACTCAGGTGTTTACATCCTGGGATTGAGTATGAGATATGAGAACTCGACCATTGAACCATTATTATAATTGGTAATTGCAACATACTATTATTCACGACCATGTAGTAACTTCAACAACTTATTCCCTTAATAGGGCAATCATATTTCGCAGGTAATGTAATAACTTATTCATTCATTAAGCACAACAAATAACTACTGAAAAGAAGATAAAGATATGCATGCATTCATCACATTACATAGATATTACCATTGTTCACCCCCTCCTAGTCTACGTCTACAAAGATTTGGCTCTTGGCTCTTTTATTATGATAGTTCTACATCTACAATGTCGTGCACTTACAACTCTCCTCTGATGGATAAGATCTATATGAGGCAAACTAGATCGCACCAAGCTCCTCAACCTGCGATCTAATAATGAATATCTCCCTTCTCTTGTCTCCTTTAGCTCAACGACTTAAAAAATATCTCATACAACAAAATATTATCTATCGCATCTGGCCATGCGCAAAAACCCAAGTACTAACTTAATAAGAACAAATACAAAATCTGTGAACCCTCTATAATACCTCAGTATCGGTATTTATACATATTTGGCTCTTAATCCATTACAATACATTACCAAAACCCTAACCCTACCTTCGTTAGGTCTTCCTCTCATGTGCGCGTGATGTTCCTTCTTCCAGTTGTCGCTTTCCTTGTGCATGCACGCGTGTTGTGTTTCCTTCCAGTTGTTGCTTCACTCTCCGCATGCTTTCTTTCCCCATGATCATCCTTCTTTCCACTTCATCCTACTTCCAACACTCATATCAACATATGGTCATGAGTATATTTTATTCAACTCAATTCTCACACAATTTACCTTGTTTTTCCGCAATCATATTTTTTCTTCCTCACTTCTTCTACTTCCACACTACTTCCATTGTCACCATTCCCTTGGAATAATCTCTCTATTTTTCCTCCTTCTTATCATTCCAACTCAAAATTATGTCTTCCATCAAATCATGGTTTCTCCAAAAAGAGAAATGCAACTCGCTTCCATCTTAGTACCAAAAAATGTAGTTTAACCTTCCTTTCCAACTACCACACCCTTTACTGAGAAGACTAATGAATTATTTTACATCTAAAAATATTACCAAGAAATATTTCAACTCATCAGCAAGAGATAATATCATATTTCTGTTTTGTAGTTGTTTACATGTTTGGAGTCTTCCTCTACGTCTTTGACATTGGACCTTCAATGTCACTGTCACTTCATTGTCTTAGATTCACCTATGATTTGTTAGAGTAGCTAATCCAAACAAAACCACTACATTCATATTGAGTTAACTACACTCAATTTAAATTCTACTAATTCTAAAACATTTATGAGTTCCACCATTAACTCGTTCTTATTGGAGTTTCCAAACAGACAATTGTAATATTAGTCACATATAACAATACATCACACATTGAGTGGAATAGGATCAACATGTTTCTCTTTACAAACTCCAAATAAATTCAAGGATCATATTTAATTTAAGCTTGGTCAAATATTTCTCACCATTACCCTTATGGATCCTCTACATATAAATCTCTTTTTCCAAATCCCCATGGAGAAAAGGTGTTTTTACATCTAACTATTGAAGATACAAATCTTCTATTGCCACAAGACTTAAAATAGTCCTAATTGAAGTCATCTTAACAACAAGAGAAAATATTTCATCAAAATCTATACCTTTCTTTTGTGCAAACCCCTTTACAACAAGTATAGCCTTGTACAACGTTTTCCCTCCATCTTTTTCATTAAACTTGTAATTCCATTTATTTTGTAATGCTCTTTTTCCTACATACAACTAAAACAAGTATCAATTCTGGTTATTTACCAAGGAATCCATTTCCTCTTTCATTCCTTGCTCCCACTTATTTTTGGTGCCTACCTGCATTGTCTCTTCATAAAATTCTGGTTCACCAGAATCAATCAACAATAAATAATACAATGAAGGAGAGTATCATTCAAGGGGTCTACTTAACCTGATATATATTCTAACAACACTTGGAAGAGTTTGAGGTACCCGATGCTCCTGTTGTTGTACATTGTGATTTTTTGGTACCTTTGGAATTTTGTTTTCATTGATCTCATCAAGCACTTTGTATTCTGGTCTTTATTTTTCTTGTATCTTTCCCTGCAACTGATATTTGTACATTAATTTATCATTGAATATTACATCTCTACTCCTAATGATTTTTTGATTTTCATAATCCCATAAGCGATAACCAAAATCATTAACACCGTATCCAATAAAGGTACACTTCTTGGATTTTTCCTCAAGATATTTTCTATTTTCTTTATCAATATGGACACATGTTTCACAACTGAAAGTATTCAAAAAAGAATAGTTTACCTTTTTACCTTTCCATGCCTCCTCTGGAATTCCACCATCCAAAGCGCTTGAAGGTCCTCTTTTTATTATGTAAACAAAAGTATCTACAACATATGCCCATAACTATAAGGAAAAACCAACATGCAATCTCATACTCTTTGCACGCTCCATGATTGTCCTGTTCATCCTTCCTGACACACCATTTTCTTGTGGTGTTCCTAGAACTGTCTTCTCTCTACGAATCCCATGGTATGAACAATAATCATCAAAATCCATTTTGCAATATTCACCTCCATTTTCTAATCTAAGACACTTCAACCTTTTTCTTGTCTCATTCTCAACCAAATCTTTCCATTTCTTAAAAGTATCAAAAAACATTAGATTTTTGTTGAATGCAATGAACCCAAGTTTTTCTAGTTGAACCATCAATAAAAGTAACATAATAACGAGAGCCACCAAGAGATGATACTTGAGTTGGTCCCCATACATATGTATGCACAATATCTAACCTTTCACTCTTATTTTCTTTTCTGACTCTGAGAAATCTGACTCTCTTATGTTTTACATAAATACAATGCTCACAGAAATCCAAATCAATTTGTGTAAGATATGGAAACAAATTATTTTGTGAAGTATCTGCATCCCCTTCTATGCAGGATCAGATCATTGCCGACATAGTCAACCAACTTTTGCAGAAGGAAATAGAGGTCAAGGAAAATGTGGTGACAACGAAGGATACCTTTGAGAAATTCATGGCACACTGGAAGAAGGCATGAAGTGGCTCGGGAAAAGTCACAAGTGAGTGTTGGGGGCCTCTTGGATAGGCATTTTAGATCTGAGCTAGAGTGATTCAAAGAAAAAAAGGAAAATAGAATATGGACCAGACTGTGCAATGGGAACAGACTTTAAGGAGTCAAAGTGTATGATAGGAGGAAGTGCGACAGAGAGGCACACAAAAGGAGTAAAACAATTATAGATCATTGGGTTTTTGGGGACATTGTATCCACTTTGTAATGGGATTATCCCTATTTTGGTGTATAAATATGTAATAGGTTCTGGGTAGAGAGGTTATGAGGTTTAAAACATTAGTGAGTTCTGAAGTTTCAATGGTTCGACATATGAGAATTTCTTAACGCTTTTTGGGTAAGTTGAGTCAAGCAATGGAAGAAGTTTTGAGGTATCATAAAGAAATGAATCTCACACTCCAACAGAATGGATAGTCTAGTTTGGATAATGTTACTATTGTACATTTTGTAGCGCAGTGAACAACTATAAGAAGATTATCAATTACTAATAAAAGAAGTCATTCGTTTTGGATGTAGCCAAAGTTGGGTGAACCACATTAAACCTGTTTGTTGTGATGTGATGTGTTTGCATGTTATGATGTTTATTTTTATGGTGCAATGATGATAAATGATTAATTATGATGAATGTATTAGTTATACATGATGTTATAATGTCACGCATTGAAGTAACTAGTAAATGAATGACTGTTAAGTGGGAGAATGTCATGCATATAATATATTGAGTGTTAAGTAATTGTTAACGAATGGAAATTGCATGCATGAGTAGAAAGTTAGTAAGAACATGTTGAATTCCTCACATCCCATCATTACTGTAGAACCTTGGTTCTTGAATCCCCTCTAGATACCTCAGGTGAGACTTCACTTGTTCTACAGGTGATGCCAAAAGGGTCGGTGTCTAAGGGTTTTTTTGGTATTTTGATGATTAACCACGGGTTTTCCCACTCAACGCCAACAAAAACATTCAGCTGAAATGATTATGAAATGTGTTGAAGAGATCAAATTTCTAGAAGAATTGATGAGGAAACTTGATTCATAATAAGCCAGAGAAAATAAATGTTCACAAGTTCTTAGAAAGGAATAAGTGTCTACAGCCTCCAAGGAAACTGAAGAAATTTTTTATTCTCAAATTGATTTTGAGGTTGTAGGTATAGAAAGTGATAATGAACATGAAATGATAATCAAGGGAACATAATATAAGTTATGTATTAGGGATGTAATTAAACCTCAAGGACAACATGAAGAATTGATGATGACAAATTTTGAAGAAGAAATGAGGTTCTTAGAAGAATGGTTGATAAAGAACATAGGTGAGGAAGACTATATAGAGTTTGAAGATTCAATTCAAATTGATTCTAAGGAGAAGATCATGATACCATAAAACAATGGAATAAATGAAGAAAATATGCAGCAGCCAGTAAATAACAACAACAACCAATTTCAACAAGGGAGCAAAAACATTTACCAGTAAGGAGATAGATTGGACATGGAGATTGATGAGATGACGATGTCGAGGATGGAAGTGTGATCCAGATTATGTTGAGAACAATATGAAGGTAGAAATATAACGGAGATAAAACAAATAAATACATATAGATATGGCACAAAAAAATGTATTACAATGAAAGTTAGATTCTATTAATGATTGTCTGAAAATACAAAAGATTGTAAACTGCAAAAGCACACAAGATAACTAGAATGGTGGTACCTTATCTTTGAGAAGAGATGTGTCGACTATTCTCATTTGCAAGAATATGATTAGAATGAGGATCCAAAGGCCTTTTTAACATAAAGCATAATTTAGAAGACCCTAAACATCCAAAACCTTGACCACGAGAGATGAAACATCAAAAGGTTTGTGGGCCCCAATGGGGGTAGTTGATACATCAACTTTTTGATCAGGGTGTAACTTTTGCATATGATCTTCGTTTGGGGAACTCAATACCTTGTTGAAACGTTCTAGCTAAGGAGTACACATTTAGTTCGTCCAAGGCCATGCCTATGGCTATCGTATGGGTGCTTTCGTGCCCAAAAAACGTTGTTTAAGGCCTCAAAATGGCCTTGAAAGTTCACGACACGAAAAGATGTAGAAAAACTACAAAAATGGAAAATTATGCTTTGAGCCAGTGGAATAGGTGGGTGGCCACCAATGCCCACCTAAATAATTTATCCCCCATTAGGATTCAATAACATCCATTGCGTTAGGTTCCTCCATCAAATGGGGACACTTCTATTGAAACTGACTCCTGGTGAGCCACTTTCCCTGATGAAGAAACTACCATGCTTTGATGACTCGATAGAGTTGGATGGTTTGTTGCCAGGTGTCCTTTTTATTGGTGTCCATGATATGATAAAATGTCGCATGTTCGATGCATTTGGGATTGATTTATGTAGGGGACAACTACTCGGTCGCATCTAAAGTGTCCAGGAGAGGTGGAAAATATGGTCAAAGCAGTTTCACATTAAATATCGGGTGCAAGCCAAGGAAAGAAGGAATACTTAATTCAAAATAATTCTCACCCACCACCTTGGTGATGGTGTAAGGACCGTATTCGAGTGGGCGTAGCTTCCGATGGGGCCTTGTCAAGTTCTCTTTCTACAAGTGAAACCACCTCTTATCTCCCACCAAAGACTTGTGTGGTACTCGATGTTGATCGTGGCAATGATTGTACTTGGCATTGGATTTATGAAAAATATCATGACCTTGTTGTTGGATGGTTTAGATGCACTCAAAAAATTTGGCTACCTGAACATCCTCAATCTGATCATGGGAGGAATATTCCTATGCAGCTGCAATGGGCATAGCTACGTCAATGGGGGGAAATGGTTGGAACCTCAAGCATACCTGAAAAAGGTTGTGGCCAATAGAGTTATGGAGGGATCTATTGTTGCTATATTGAACATAAGAAAGGATTTCATCCCATGTGTGTGGATGTTTCAAATTGTACATCCTCATGTTGACTACCTATGTTTTCCCATCAGTATGTGGGTGGAAGGCAGTCGACTTGGTTAGCTTTGTGTCCATCATCGACCATAGACTGGACCAAACATTTCTCATGAACCTACTATATCGATCAGAGATAATAGTGCGTGGAATATCAAAATGATCCCAAACATGTGTAAAGAAGGGCTTGACGGTGGCCTCGACTATTATTCTCTTCTTGTAGGGTGTCAAAACTATTAATTAAGGTTGGTTGTCATTGATGTCAACCCTTGAAGAAATACCTGTAGCAAAAATGTTTGGGTAATGGACCCAATATTGTTTGATGTAAATATGACTCATTATTGTTTTTTCATAAGTAAATATGGATGAACTCCAAAGTGGTCCCCTTGTGATGAAAGCCCTCACGAGAAGACACTTTGCGGAGTAAGAGAACCCATGCTTAATTATGGAATAATGAGATGAAAGACAGTGAATTTGTCAGGGAAAATATCCTATATTGATAGTTCTTGTCATTCCATTTCTGGTGGTATGTGGAACATAACATAACTCCTCACGGTTAGAGAGTTATGGTGATAAGAAGTTGGATACCCCAGGTTTGGGTAATGGACCCAAGTTTGTTTGATGGGTAATGGTACGAGTTATGATATATTTTCAGATAATACTATTCTATATGGATATTACATGCCATGCCATTTCTGGTGGTATGTGGAACATCACATAACTCCTCACGGTTTGAGAGTTATGGCCTTACGAAGTTGGAGGACCCTCATATGTCATCTAGAAGCCCCAAAAGGTCAAAGTAGTCAAAGTGGTTTAAGAGATTTTTAAAGGATAAATAATAAAGTGAAGTGATGAGTGTATTATAATTCAAATTGAATACAAAATAAATTATTTCAATAACAATTTTAATGGAGAAATTAGAAGTGGGTTAACCCTAAAATAAGGAAAGTCGGCTAAGTGACCTAGAAGATGTTTTTAAGGAAGCTACTTGGAGAGTATAAATAAGAGGAAAGACTCTCTCATTTAACACACACTTGAGAATATTTAATATATATATGTGTCTATGGTAACCAAGGATATCTAAACTGGAATTCTGAGCGAAGGTGAAGAAAAGAAGGCCGAAATGCAAGGAAGAAGAAATTCTTTTGATGGTGCTTTCTAAGGTATGTTATTTACAAGTCATCTCACCATTTTCGCTATAATTTTTTTTTATATAATGATTCAGACTGTGAAATTTTTATTCCATTAAGAAAACATATCCAAGTATCCATGGTAAATAATTCAGCTTGTGGGTCGTTGTATTTTGGGAGTTACACTCCATGGAAAATAGGGTTTGTCGCTAGTCCTGAAACTAGTCAAAAACAGGTGTTTCAGGTAAAAACGTCGTAACTTGTTCATAAAAAATACAAATTCAGTGAGACCAAATGTGTTGTTTAGGGTATAGTCTTTAGTATGGTTTGTAATATTTTCATATCAATTCAACAAATATTCCATGCGGGGCATGATCTACAAGGTCGCTCTCTATAATAAGCCAGAATTCAACAAGGTATGCCATTTTTTCTATAACTCCTTTTATGAGAGGTTCCAAGTAGTGAAACTTGGAGGAATTGCATAAAACACACTGAAGAACATTTTGTATCAGTTTTAGATATTTATACATTATAGGTATAAAGTGATGATTACTTCAAGTTAGGGTTGTTGACTAATCCAAAACTAGGCATGTGAGACTAAAGAAAAGTTTGATGAAAATGCTAGTCTCTTGTTGTTAAAGTTAAGGAAGGTTTGCAGGAATGTAATCATATATTCCAGGTCTATTACAGAGCTACAAATCATATTTGGATGATGAAATTGATGAGGTCTTTTGGTTGAGTTACATGTTGAGTACATGGTTGAGACAAGTAGTTGATGGGTTGGCACATACATGAGGTGTATAGTTGATGATGTTGGTTGATGAACAGTTGAAACATGATTGGTACATACTTGGTACATGGTTGGATGCACTTGTTTATGGTACAGGTTGATTACAGGTTGGTGCATGGTTGATGCAATTGTTTATGGTACAAGATGATTACAGGTTGAGGTATAGGTTGATGCATGGTTGATGCATGGTTCATATTTATTGGTATATATTTACAACGATATATCTCATAGTGATAGTGTGACATTGTTTCCATCATTCTACTTCTACTTCAAGGTGGCAGGACAGGGCAAGGACAGGTGGTTGTAGCCACCTTCCAGCTGTAGCCGGAGAACATAGGGGGTTGTAGCCTCCTTCTGGTTGTAGCCAAAGAATTGGGGAGTTGGAGCTTCCCTTAGGTTGTAGCCTGAGAAACTAGGGGGTTGGAGCCTCCTTCTAGTTGCAGCTGGAAAACAAAGGAAGTTGGTGCTTCCAATGAATGTAATTATTCAAGACATATAATAAAAAACATTTTGTGGTTTTCTCTCGATTTGGGTTTCCACATAAAACACTGGTGTACTGTGTATGTATGTGATTGTTTATTTATTACTGCTCATTATTGGATAATAATTCTACATTGATATAACAATTGAAGAAAAAGGATTATAATTACGCTATTCTTATTCACCCACCCTCTCAGTAATCCAACAATTGGAATCAGAGCAGGTTCCTTCAGAAATCAGTTTAACCACTGAAAGGTAGATCATGGAGAGTACCAACTTGTATAAAAATGGAATACCACAGTTTGATGGACATAAGTATTCTTTTTGGAGCATAAGGATGAAGACATATATACAGGCACATGGATTTCAAGTTTTCAATCAATTGTAGATGGATACACAATGCCAACAGTTCCACCAACAAATGACAAAGCAGTGACACTCGATGAGAATAAATCCAAAGACAAAAATGCACTTTTGAATGGTCTCAGTGATACGGTATTCACCAAAGTTGCACATTGTAAATATGCTAAAGAGATTTGGGACAAGCTTCGGAATATTTATGAAGGAGATTCAAAAGTTAAAGAAGCAAAGCTTCAAACTTATAGAGGTCAATTCGAACAACTAAAAATGAAGGAATATGAAGATATCACAACCTACTTCTTACGAGTCAATGAAACAGTGAATGAAATCATAGGATTGGGAGAAGAAATCGAAGAATTTGTAATTTTTCAAAAGGTACTAAGATCTCTTCCTATGAGATTCAACCCTAAGATATCAGCACTAGAAGAAATATCGGATCTAAAATCAATAAGAATGGATGAATTGCATGGAATCTTCACAGCATATGAGATGAGAACTGAATAGGAAAATCCATATGTAAAAGAAGCATCCTTCAAAGAATCCAAAAGATCAAAGAAAAAGAAAAAGGAACAAGAAGAATATAGCAGCAACAATGACATCTCAGAAGATGATGAAGAAGTGGCTAACTTCGTCAAAAGACTGAACAAGGGAATCAACGGTAGGTATAGAGGTAAGCTTCCTTTAATTTGTTTTAATTGTGATGGTATTGGTCATTTTTCTAACAAATGTCCTCATAAGAAAAAGAGAAATGATGAATTTTACTCAAAAGGCAGACAAACATATAAAGGTAAAATAACTACAAATAAAGTTTTCAAGAAAAGCTTTTGCACCAAATAAGACATCTCATCATCAGATGAAGATGAAGTCAATGACAGTGAAACAGGGAGAGTTCTATTCATGGCAGTAGAAGACACTGATAAAGAAGACTTCGAAGAAGAATATGAAGAAGCATATGAAGAAGAAATTGAAGAGGCAGAAGTTGACTTCCGAGAAGACTTAATGAGTGACATAGAAGTTATCAGAAGAGAAAAGAAGAAAAACAAGAAAATACAAGCATAACTAGATAAGAAAAAAGACACTCAAGAACTAGAACAAATGATCACAAAATTGAAGGTTCAAATAGAAGAAGATAAAATAATTGAAGAAGCACTCAAAGAAAAGCTAGAAGGAAAGGACATGATCATTGGAAACATGGAAGTAGAGATTGTCACACTAAGAAAGGATATTCAAAAGAAAAATATGCAGAATAGCTCAAAAGTTATGGATGACATTATCAGCAGTAAAAAATCTCATCTTGACAAGTCTGGACTTGGATACAATCAGACAGAAAAGGGATCAAGCTCCAAAACAACAGGGAAAGAAACAAATCCAAAAATCTTTGTAGAAACAATCAAAGGGGATAAAAAGATATACAAGGAAGATTACAGGGACACTCCTCCACGAGAATATTTAGATTTCATAATCAACAACAGATAGGTAGGCCTCATGAAGAAGGATTCATAAAAGCACCTCCTTTCAGAAGATCTTCAACTACCAGGTATCCAACTATATTTTTTGGTTTATGTTATGCATGTAATAATTTTGGACATAAAGATGTAAATTGTAGAGCTAACAACAAGAACAATAACTACTTTGAGAGCCATACACAAAGGGGTTATTCAAGAATACCTAGTGAAACATAGAGAATAAGTTACAATAGGTTTGGATCTTTGAGCACTAAAGTGGAATGTTACAAATGTAACAATTTTGGACACATGGCCAAAAATTGCAGAATGACAATCCCTCCTAAAGAACCTCAACAAAGTCACAAATAAGAACCTTAGAAAATGACATGGATAAGAAAGCAAGATCAGTATAGCAATGAAGAATGCACAACCACTCTACAAGATAAACATGTGGTTGGTATGTTGATAGTGGATGTTCAAAACACATGACAGGTGATAGAGACAAGTTTCTTACATTATGAAAGGAAATAGATGGATTAGTCTCCTTCGGAAATCATGATTCAAGCAAAATTATTGGAAAAGGCACAGTCTGAATTGGGAACAAGAATGTAAAGGCATAAAATGTTCTACTAGTAGAAGATATGAAACATAAACTTTTAAGTGTGAGTCAAATGTGTGACCAAGGTCATAAAGTTACTTTCGATTAACAAAAGTGTGAGATAAGAAAAGAAAGTTCAGGGAAATTGGTCACTACAACTGCAAGAACTTCAAGCAACATATATGTGTTAAGTGAAATTGGAAATGAAAAGTGTTGTCTAGGAAATGAAGATGAAAGTTGGCTATGGCACAAAAGAATGGGTCACATGCATTTTGATAACCTTTCCAAAGTCAACAAAAGAGAAGCAATCAGAGAAATGCCCCAGATCACGAAATGATGCAGGAGCATCGCTGTTGAGTCGCAAAAGTAGTATGTTTTTACCAACCTTTCACTTAACTTTCAAGTCACTTTCACTTCACTTTTAACCATATTTCTCTTTTCCACACCCTTACATTAAACCATTTTCATGATTACATGGGTTTTTACATATTATTTTCCAATGCATCTATTTTAGTGTTTTTGAGTGAATTTATGATTAAATATTGGAAAAATAACATGTTTACACTTATATATGAAAG
>ML788043.1:208884-222595 GCA_009831015.1 Picea engelmannii | reverse complement strand
GGGATGAGTTTCATGATGTTTACAGGTGTATTTGAAGACTCCAACCAAGTCAAACTTGACCATCAAGCCTCAAATTCGAATCCTCTTCAACCCCTCAAAGATTTGATGAAGATTTGGAGATTTACTCAAGTATCTTGGATGGATATTAATCATGAAAGAGAGATTTGTGAGAGGATTTGTAGAGATATCACTTGATAGGTGTAAGCACATGGTTGTAACCAAATGAGACATTTGTGGATCTAATTTATCTTAAACTTTTGTATAAATAGGAGTGCCTCCTCCATTTCAAGGAGAGGACTCTTGGAGCATTGTATCCAACTTAGATGGAATAAGATTCAAGCTTTCTTTTCACATCAGTTTCCATTCTCTAGTTTATATTTAGAATGATTTAGTTTATGTGTTACTTTGTTCTTGGGAGAATTGAGTTCACTCCAAATAGATCATAGTAGCATTTTCTTCTTGTTTTAATGCTTTGAATAGGTTTATATGCTTTATTGTTACTTGATTGTTGATGGGTTATTTGAAACATTCTGAGAAGACCTCCTAAATGGGAGCTAGTGTTTCCATGCCTACAACAACTAAGCCTTTTTAAGAATACTTATTTTCAATGCATGAGTGTTTACTTGATGATCTTGATTGTTGATGGGTTATTTGAAACATTCCGAGAAGACCTCCTGAATGGGAGCTAGTGTTTCCATGCCTACAACAACTAAGCCTTTTTAAGAGTATTTATTTTCAATGCATGAGTTTTTACTTGATGATCTTGATTGTTGATGTGTTATTTGAAACATTCCGAGAAGACCTCCTGAATGGGAGCTAGTGTTTTCATGCCTACAACAACTAAGTCTTATTAAGTGGAATGCAAGAGTTAGGATTTGATTGAATTTTCTTAGATTAGAGTTAGATGCCTACTCCTGCATATATTTTTCTAGCATCATCACAAGATTACGAGCTCCTGGTTGACATTAAATCGTTGAGAATTTATATGACATAGATTGCACTCAACAATCACCAACATCAAGCGAGCATGGGACAAACACCGATGCATTTTGGTAGATGATGAATTGTTTGAACTGTTTTGAAGTGGATACGCCAAAATTAAATGAGACAATTAAGAAAGGGTGTACTTCTTGATTGTGATCAGACCTTGAGCGTCCCACTCTCGTCTGAAGGACTAAGAGGCATTTATGCTAGTAAATGTAAGTAGGTAGCTTTGAATTCTTAGATTAGACAGTTTTAGGAGCCAGAGGGAAAATGGATATAGACACCCTCATTGTATAGTTGTAAGATTATTATGAGAAGGGAGCATAGAGAAGAAGAAGCAGACAACTGTGTAGAGTAAAAACCCATGTACAAAAGTTATGGATTAATAAAAAGATCTTTAGTTCAGACTCATGGTGTTCAATTGCTTTCTGTGTTTGTACCTGTTGATTGATATATGTTGGTTTACTCTCTGTTATGCATTTTCTTTGATGCGTGAATGTATGATTTCATGTTGAATGTCTGAAATCTGAAGAGAGGGAGAGTAAACAATGAGTTTCAATTGTTTCTCTGTTTGAGAAAGAGTTTTCATGCAAGGAGTGTAGTGAAATTGTTTGCAAGGTGTGCATTGAAAGAAGTCAGAGTTCATCTCTGCAAGCTCAGGAGGGATAACATTGTTCTCATTCTCACAGAAGTGCAATTTTAGCACAGGATCCATGCAAGGTGTGCACAGGACGAGTAGAGTTTCAGTGTTTACAACCTGAGCGAAATTGTTGAAAGAATGCTATCGTAGAGAGTGCGCAGAGTCGAAGAGGTTCAAATACTTGGGAGTATTTGAGGAATTGTTGCAAGGAGTGCGTGCAGGAATCTTCTTGAAGACTCAAGTTGTGGAGAAGCTCAAGAGGGCTAGTGCCTTGAAGTATTAGAAGGAGGCGCAGTGACATTGTTTGGTGGCGGACAAGTTTCGTGAAGGCATACTTGTTCATTTCGCAGGAGTGTTAAGGAGGAATTGGATGGTCAGAATCCTCTGTGGAGGATTCGCGAAGTCCCAGAAGCCATAAGATCTTGTAGAGGAGCAGGGAAGTTACGGCAAGCATTCTTCAAGTGTAAAGCTTGGGATAAATTGGACCGTGGGATCCAAGTTGACAAGGACCATTGGATCACTCACGAAATCTCATTTCAGGGTTTCAGTAGTTGGAGAACTAAAAGCCTTGCCTCAAGATTTGAGAGGTTGCTAAACGCAAAGTCCCAAAGGGGAGAAAGGGATTGTGTGGGCCAGTTATTGGTGAAGCACATCGGAACTCGGTATTTCAGGGTTTTGTGGGTTGAAGAGATGAAGGCTTAGCATCAAGATTTGCAAATTCATGAAGTCCAAGAACCCTAAAATGATAGGAAGTTCCATTGTGGGAACCGCGTTGATGACGTGTCAGAATTTTTCCATTTCAGCATATCGAAGGATAAGAGGTCGAGACTTTTGTCTCGAAAGTCCCGAAGTCATGAAACCGTGAAAGAATCTGAGTCGTTTGCTGGAAGGAGGACATGTGTCACGAGATCCTCTCTATCAAGGATTCATACATTGGGGTTCAGGGAAGGAAGTCCTTGGACTTCGCGAGTAGAGAAGTCGCGAGAGAATCACAGTCGTCCATCGGAGGAGGACAGGTGGAAGAGATCTACGGATCTCGTGAACTCAGAGGTTCGCAGGGTGAGAGCCCAAGAGTTGGGTGCTCCAAGTCACGAAATCATGAGGAGTGAAGACAATCGTTGGATCTGGGTCAAGGGAGGACCGTTGGATCAGAGCCTCATCGCGCATTTCACGCATTCAGGGTTTGGAGGTTGAAAGGAGTTGTTTTCAACAACAGAAGTTGCGAAGTGCCGAGAGCTGAGGCACGGAGGAACCACGTCGCAAAACCACAAGGTGGGCCTAGGAAATAGACAGGCGGACACACGTCACCTAGTGGAGGAGGTCAACATTTCATTGACTGTCACATATCGGGAATTCATGAAGTAAGAGCACAAGGGCTTGATGTTGAAACATGTGAAATTCCGAGTAGCGAGAGGAGCTTGCGTGAAGCTTAGCCGGTGGTCACGCGTAGAGGGCGTTGACGAAAGAAGAGATATACCCATTTCGCGATCTTGGGTATCACGAGATTGGAGAGGAAGAGTCAGGAGCCACGACTCGCGAACTCGTGAGATTGCGAGCTGTGAAAAAGGACCTGTGGATCGATAAATTGCAGATTCCAACAAGGAATCGAAAGGAGTTGCTTCGGCTAAAAGAGATAGAGAATGATCCTGTGAGAGGATCTCGGTCCCGAGGGCCGATAGGTCTACATCAGTTTTGGTATCAGAGTTTGAATCTGTTTGTATACTTTAGAAAGGGAAAGTGAGAAATAAAATCTCAGCCATGTCATCGAGAAGAAGAGACAGACAAACACCCGATCCGCTAGAGGATAGGGAAACGCCAGAAGGAAGGGGTAGGCATGTGCCAAATCTAGCCATGGAAAGAGATATACATGACCTATGCGCCAAAGTCATGAACATGGAAATAAAACAGAGGCGCACGGTTGGTGCCGGGGATGTCAGTGATTCCAAAAGTGAAAATGAAGCTGGACATGAAGGAGAAGAAGTCACACTAGAAGATGTAGCAAATGAACGCCTGATTAGGGTTGTTGCAAGAATGGGTGCTAGAGTAATAATGGATATTCCATTATATGAAGGAAACCTGGATGCTGAAGAGCTTCTAGACTAGATTAGAGCTCTGGACACATATTTTAACTATGAAGATGTCGAGGAAGACAAAAAGGTCAAACATGTTGTCACAAGATTAAAAGGACATGCAACATTGTGGTGGGATGAACTACAAGCTGACAGACACTGTAAAGGCAAGAAGAAAATCAAGAGTTTGGATAGGATGATTGCAAAGATGAAGGCGAAATTTATTCCCAGGGATTACCAAATTACTCTGTTTCAGAAAATGCAGAATTTGAGACAGAAGCTGATGTCAGTGAAGGAGTACATTGAAGAATTCTATAGGCTGAACATTAGGGAAAGTCATTGAGAAAGTGATGATGAAAAGGTTTCCAGGTACATGAATGGTCTGAGATACGACATTCAGGATGATATGAGCATGATGACCATCCGAATGGTGGAATATGATTATCAGATGGCTCTAAAGGATGAAGAGAAGCTAAGCTGAAAACAAGGTCAAAGAGGCTGAGGCAGAAGTCAGCCAAGAGGAAAATCAGTTGCCCGGGATAGAAATTAGAAACCCAAGGAAGAGTGGAAGAAACCTCAGGCTCAACCTGAGAGAGGTGGAAGGTCACATAGAGGGAAACATACCAAATAGAGAGGTCAGTATGCTTATGGAAACATTTTTCCTTGTACCAGAGGTAGAGGAAGAGGAAGAGGTGGAGTGGTGAAATGCTTCACATGCGAAAAGGTCAGACATAAATCTTATGAGTGTCCAGAAAAAAAGAAAGAAGGTGGTGAAACTCACATTGCCGAAGCACAGAGGTAGAATGTTGAGGTTGAAGATGCTGAAGGCAGAAGATCGTTGATGATGTGAAAATTTATCTTAACACCAAAGAAGGAGGTGGAGAGTTCGGTGCAAAGGAACAGTCTTTTTTGGACTGCTTGCAAGACCAAGGACAGGGTGTGCAAGGTCATCGTGGACAGTGGTAAAAAAAATAATCTCGTTTCTACAGAGATGGTAGAAAATATGGAGTTGGAGACTATTGAACATCCAAGTCCATACAGAGTTTCGTGGCTACAAAAAGGACATCGGGTAAATGTCACTAAACAATGTTTAGTTGAGTTTAAAATAGGAGGGTATAAAGATGATATACTCTGTGATGATATTCCCATGGATGTTTGCCATCTATTGCTGGGTAGACCATGGAAATATGACAGAAATGTGATTCATGATGGGAGGAAGAACACATACACCCTAGAGAAGAATGGGAGAACTCACATGTTGCTTCCAATCAAAGACAAATAGGTGAAACCTGAAGTAAGAAACATTGTAATTCTCATGACTGGGAAGGAACTTCTTACAGAGGTTAAGAAGAAGGAGGAACCACAATGCATTGTGGTCAGGAAGCCTAAAATTGTTTTAACCAGTACGAGGGTAGATGATTTACCGGAAGAGGTTCAGAAACTGTTGGAAGAGTTCGTTGACATAGTAGTGGATGAACTACCTCATTCATTTCCACCGATTAGAAGTGTAAGTCATCATATTGATCTCATACCTGGAGCTAGTTTACCAAACAAAGAAGCGTACATATTGACACCACAAGAGAATGAAGAAGTCAAGATATAGGTCCAGGACTTAATGGACAAGGGGTTGGTTAGAGAAAGCTTGAGTCCATGTGTTGTTCTAACAGTGCTTAGTCCAAAGAAAGACGGAGGCTGGAGGATGTGTATTGACTCGAGGGAAATCAACAAGATAACCATCAGGTATAGATTTCCATTGCTAAGGATGGATGATTTGATGGATTGCTTGAGTGGAGACAAATTTTGTTCTAAGATTGATTTGAAAAGTGGATATCACAAGATTCGCATGAGAGAAGGTGATGAATGGAAGGCAACATTCAAGACTAATGAAGGGTTGTATGAATGGCTTGTTATGCCATTTGTCTTAACGAACATGCCAATTACTTTCATGAGGTTGATGAATGAAGTCCTGAAGGAGTTCATTGGAAAAATTGTCATTGTGTATCTTGATGACATACTGATATTCAGTAAAACAAAGGCAGAGCATCTGAAACATTTGGCTACAGTGATGAAGAGGCTACAACAAGAGAAGTTGTTGATAAACATGAAAAAATATTCATTCATGAAGACAAAGCTCATTTATTTGGGGTTTGTTATTTCTGCAGATAAGTTGAGGATGGACCCAGATAAGGTGGAGGTAATTAAGAATTGGCCATCGCCAAAGAGTATCTTTGAAGTTCGAAGTTTTCATGGATTGGCTAGTTTCTATCGGAAGTTCATCAGGAATTTCAGTGGAATTCATGCACCGATGATGGACACAGTGAAGAAGAGACATAAGTCTTTTCACTGGATAGAAGAGGCAGAGAAAAGCTTCAATTTGTTGAAAAGGAAAATCACAGAACAACCAAATTTGGTATTGCCGGATTTTAAAAAGACATTTCAGGTAAAATGTGATGCAAGTGGATTTGCAATAGGGGCAGTCTTGAGCCAAGAAGACAGGCCGATAGCATACTTCAGCGAGAAGCTGAATGAAGTGAAATTGAAATACTCCATGTATGACAAGGAGTTCTATGCTATTATTCATGCATTGAAGAAGTGTAGACACTATTTGATTCCTAAGGAGTTTGTCTTATACAGTGACAATCATGCTTTGCAATTTGTGACTCAATAGGAGAAGTTGAATCAAAGACATGTTAAATGGGTTGAATACATGCAGAACTTTACTTTTGTACTCAAGCATATTTCTGGAACTGCTAACAAAGTTGTTGATGCTTTGAGCAGGAAATGTTTGTTGTTGTAGAAGTTCAAAGTCAAAACACTGGGTTTTGAGGATCTCAGGAACATGTACAGAGATGATCTAGATTTTAAAGAAGTGTATGAGGTGACTAAGAATCCAATTCTCAGGGACAGAAGCCAATGGGACGAATACATGATCAAGGATGGATTGTTATTCAGGGGAAATCAGTTATGTATTCCAAAATTCTCCATGAGGGAAAATTTGTTGAAGGAGAAACATAGTGGAGGATTGGCCAGGAATTTTGGTCATGACAAGACATTCTCAAATATAAATGAGTCATATTATTGGCCAGGAATGAGAGCAGACGTCAAAATATTTGTGGACAGATGCATAATTTGTCAGCATTCAAAAGGAAAGAGGCAGAATGCAGGCTTATATCAACTGTTAACCATACCTGAGAGGCCGTGGGATGCGGTAAGCATGGACTTCATATTGGGGTTGCCAAGAATGCAAATAGGGTTTGAATTGATATTTGTAGTGGTGGATAGATTTTCTAAGATGGCACATTTCATACCGTGTCAGAAAACTAGTGACGCAACTCACATTGCGAATATGTTTTTCAAAGAAGTTATTCGACTTCACGGCTTACCAAGGAGAATAGTTTCGGATCGAGACACCAAGTTCATGGGACACTTATGGAGAACCTTATGGAAAAATCTGGGAACAAACTTGTCATTCAATTCATCTTATCATCCTCAGATGGATGGATAGACATAAGTTGCAAACAAAAGTTTGGGAGACTTGCTGAGGAGCTTGGTGAGAAAACACCACAGTCAGTGGGATAATATTCTGCCATAGGTGGAATTTGCATATAATGACTCAATCAATAGAAGCACAGGGTAGAGTCCATTCCATATTGTTTATGGGATGCAACCAAGAGGAGTTTCAAAATTGAGAGATTCAGAACAGAATGAAACTAGGAGTGCTAGTGCAGAGGATTTCATAGAAGCAATGAAGAAACTTCACAGCCAGGTGAAGGAGCGATTGCAGAACTCGAGCCAAGTGTATAAGCGCAAAGCAAATCAACACAGGAGACAACTTAAATTTGAGGTTGGTGATTTGATTCCTGCACATATGAGAAAGGAAAGGTTCCCAAAGGGGACATATAACAAACTGAAGATGAAGAAGATCAGACCATGTAAGGTCTTGAAGAAATTTGGGGCAAATGCTTATGAGATTGAATTACCCGATGGGATTGGAATTTATCTGATATTCAATGTCTCAGATTTGTACCCTTACAAAGCTGAGGAAGCAGGAGTAGGTAATGAACAACCAGAGGTTTAGTGGACAAAATAGATGCCAATTGCAGAGAAGCCACAGATGGAAAGCATACTGGACAAAAGAGTTAGCAAAAGGACCAGAAGAAGGGAATATTTTGAATACTTGGTCAAGTGGAAGGGACATCCAGTTGAAGATGCCAACTGGGAGAATGAAGCAGAGATCCAGAAGCATGGACAGACCATGCAAGAGCTCATGGACAAGAGACCATGAAAATTTTCAAGCGAGGGAGTATGATGCAGGAGCATCGCCAACATCAAGCGAGCGTGGGACAAACACCGACGCATTTTGGCACATGATGAATTGTTTGAACTGTTTTGAAGTGGATATGCCAAACTTAAATGAGACAATTAATAAAGGGCGCACTTCTTGATTGTGATCAGACCTTGAGCGTCCCGCTCTCGTCTGAAGGACTAAGAGGCATTTATGCTAGTAAATGTAAGTAGGTATCTTTGAATTCTTAGATTAGACATTTTTAGGAGCTGGAGGGAAAACGGATATAGACACCCTCATTGTATGGTTGTAAGATTATTATGAGAAGGGAGCATAGAGAAGAAGAAGTAGAGAGTTTTGTAGAGTAAAAACCCATGTACAAAAGTTCTAGATTAATAAAAAGATCTTTAGTTCAGACTCATGGTGTTCAATTGCTTTTTGTGTTTGTACCTGCTGATTTATATATGTTGGTTTACTCTCTGTTATGAATTTGCTTTGATGCGTGAATGTATGATTTCATGTTGAATGTATGAAATCTGAAGAGAGGGAGAGTAAACAATGATTTTCAATTGTTTCTCTGTCTGAGCAAGAGTTTTCCTGCAAGGAGTGCCGTGAAATTGTCCGCAAGGTGTGCATTGACAGAAGTCAGAGTTTGTCTCTGCAAGATTAGGAGGGATAACATTGTTCTCATTCTCGCAGAATTGCAAGTTAAGAACAGGAGCCGTGAAAGGTGTGCACAGGCTGAGTAGAGTCTCAGTGTTTACAACCTGAGCGAAATTGTTGAAAGCCTGTTGTCGCAGAGAGTGCGCAGAGTCGAAGAGTTTCAAATACTTGGGAGTATTTGAGGAATTGCCACAAGGAGCGCATGCAGGAGTCTTCTTGAAGACTTGAATTGTGGAGAAGCTCAAGAGGGCTAGTGCCTTAAAGTATTAGAAGGAGGCACAATGACATTGTTTGCTGGCGGACAAGTTTTGTGAAGGTGTACTTGTTCATTTCGCAGGAGTGTTAAGGAGGAATTGGACAGTCGGAATCCTCCGTGGAGGATTCGCAAAGTCTCAGAAGTCATCAGATCTTGTAGAGGAGTAGGGAAGTTACGACAAGCATTCTTCAAGTGTAAATCTCGGGAGAAATTGGACCGTGGGATCCAAGTCGATAAGGACCGTTGGATCACTCACGAAATCTCATTTCGGGGTTTCGGGAGTTGGAGAACTGAAATCCTTGCCTCAAGATTCACAAGGTTGCGAAAGGCGAAGTCCCGAAGGGGAGAAAGGGTTTGTGTGGGCCAGTTATTGGTTAAGCACCTCGAAACTCAGTATTTCAGGGTTTCATGGGTTGAAGAGCTGAAGGCTTAGCATTAGGATTCATGAAGTCGCGAAGTCTGAGAACCCCAAAAAGGTGGGAAGTTCCATTATGGGAACCGCGTTGATGACGTGTTGGAATTTTTTCATTTCAGCATATCGGAGGACAAGAGGTCGAGACTTTTGTCCTGAAAGTCCTGAAGTCACAAAACTGTGAAAGAATTTGATCCATTCACTGGAAGGAGGACACTTGTCGTGAGATCCTCTCTATCGGGGATTCAGACATCGGGGTTCAGGGAAGGAAGTCCTTCGACTTCACAAGTAGTGAAGTCCTGAGAGAATCACAACCGTCCATCGAAGGAGGACAAGTGGCAGAGATATAGGGATCTCACAAGCTCGGAGGTTCACAGGGTGAGAGCCTAAGAGTTGGGTGCTCCAAGTCGCTAAATCGCGAGGAGCAAAGACAGTCGTTGGATCTGGGTCAAGGGAGGACCGTTGGATCAGAGCCTCATCGTGCATTTCGCACATTCAGGGTTTGGAGGTTGAAAGGAGTTGTTTTCGACATCAGAAGTCATGAAGTGCTGAGAGCCGAGGCACGAAGGAACCATGTGGTAGAACCACAAGGTGGGACAGGTAAATAAATAGGTGGACACACGTCACCTAGTGGAGGAGGTCAACACTTCGTTGACTCTCGCATATTGGGAATTCGTGAAGTAAGAGCACGAGGGGTCGACGTTGAAACATGTGAAGTGCTGAGTAGCGAGAGGAGCTTGCGTGAAGCTTATCCGGTGGTCACGCATAGAGGGAGTTGACGAAAGAAGAGCTATACTCATTTCGCGATCTTGGGTATCGCGAGATTGGAGAGGAAGAGTCGGGAGCCATGACTCGTGAACTCGCGAGATTGCGAGCTGCGAAAAAGGACCTGTGGATTGATAAATTATAGATTCCAGTGAGGAATTGAAAGGAGTCGCTTCAGCTAAAAGAGATAGAGAATGATCTTGTGAGAGGATCTCGGTCCTGAGGGCCGATAGGTCTACGTCAGGAAACCAACCAACACTTTATGCAAGCATTGCCAACAAGGAAAGAAAACAAAGACCAAGTTCAAATCAAAGGAATATTCAACAACAAAACCACAGGAAATTTCGCATACTGATCTAGTTGGACCAACTATAAAAAAAGGCTTAAAAGGTGAGAGATAATTTATGTTATTAGTTGATGATTATACAAGAATGACTACAATTTTCTTTCTTAAGAACAAGTCAGAAGATTTTGAAAAATTCAAGATCTACAAGGAAATGGTTGAAAATGAGATGGATTCAAGAATCAAATGCTTAAGATTGGATAATGGAGGAGAATTCAACTCAAAGGAATTTATGGACTACTTCAACAATCATAGAATAAAAAGGAAATTCTTCATCACTGGGACACCTCAACAGAATGGAGTTGTTGAAAGAAAGAACAAGACAGTACAAGAAATGGCTCGAACAATGATAATGGATTCAAATTTGATAGATATTTTTTGGACACAGGCAGTGCATACAATAGTTCACATTCAAAATAGAGTAATGCTCAGAAACAATACTGATAAAACTCCCTACGAGCTATGGAAAGGAAGACCAACAAATGTGAAGCACTTCAGAGTTTTTGGAAGAAAATGCTACATCAAAAGAGAAGATGGCAGAATGGGAAAGTTTGACTCTCGTGTGGACAAAGGAATACTTTTTGGTTACTCAAGTACAAGGAAAGCATACGAGTGTTACAATATAATATTAAACAAAGTTGTGGAAAGCATCAATGTAACAATTGATGAAACAGGAAGACTAGAATCAAAGGAAGAAGAAAACAAATCAACGGAACAAATTTTCGAAAAAGAAGATGAAAAATAAGTATAAGAGGAAGATGAAGATGAAAAGAATTCGACAGAAGTAGAAGAGAATGTTCAACAAGTATCTCCAAAGACATATAGCAAATGAGTACAGAAGAATCATCCTTCAGATCAGATTATTGGAAACAAAGATGCAGGAGTTGTGACTAGAAGAAAAATCTGTTCACCAGAACAAACACACCTAACACTCTTATCTACAATTGAACCAAACTGTTTTGAAGAAGCCAACAAGGATGGATTTTGGAATAAGGCCATGGATGAAAAATTGGATCAAATAGAGAAAAATGACACTTGGTAATTGGTTCCAAGACCAAAGAATAAGAATGTGATCGACACAAAATGGGATTTCAGGAATAAATTGAATGGAGATGGACAGGTTACAAGGAACAAGGCTATATTGGTATGTAAAGGATATGCATAGATTGAAGGAATTGACTTTGAAGAGACATTTGCCCCAGTTTCCATAATGGAAGCAATCCATTTGCTTTTAGCTTATGCATGCTCCAAAAATGTTAAAGTATATCAGATGGACGTAAAATCATCTTTTCTGAATGGGGAACTCGAAGAATAAGTCTACATTGAACAACCAGAAGGATTTTAGTTGTCAAAGAACAGAGACTATGTGTGTAAATTAAAGAAGGCCTTGTATGGTCTAAAACAGGCTCTTAGAGCATGGTACTCTAGACTGGATAAGTATTTGCAGTAGGCAGGGTTCAGAAAAGGAAGTGCAGACAACAACCTCTACATCAAGGTAACTCAAGGTAATATTTTATTAATTAAAGTTTATGTTGATGATATTATTTTTGGTAGTGATGATGACAAGTTAAGCCAGAAATTTGCAAAAGACATGCAAAATGAATTTGAAATGTCGTTACTTGGAGAACTATCCTTCTTTCTGGGACTTTAGATACGTCAAAGCAACCAAGGAATTTTTATTTCTAAAACCAAGTATATCAGAGAAATGTTAAAAAGGTTCAGAATGGAATATTGCAAACCAATTATCATTCCCATGAAAACTAGTTGTAAGTTGAGCAAACATGATGATTCGAAGTCTATAGATCATAGGCAATACAGGTCAATGATTGGCAACCTACTATATGTGACAACATCTAGACCAGATGTAATGCAGGCAGTTGGACAAGTGGCATGATTTCAAGCAACACCAAAGGAATCACATGTATCAATAGTAAAGAGGATCTTCAAATATCTCAAAGGAACATAAGAGTTTGGATTATGGTATCCAAAAGGAAAAGATCTATCACTTATTTCCTACACAGATGCAGACTGGGTAGGTTGTATTGATGATCGACGAAGCACCAGTGGAGCAACGTTATACTTAGGTGAGTGTTTGGTATCATGGTTAAGCAAGAAACAATCATCAGTATCTCAATTTACAGCCGAGGCAGAGTATATTGTAGAAGCAACATGTTGTACATAGGTTATTTGGATGAAACAAACTTTGACAGATATACAAGTTGAGTATGATGAGCCCATTCCAATATATTATGATAATACAAGTTCCATCAGTACCTCAAAAAACCTGGTGATGCACTCCAAGACGAAGCACATTCCAATCAAGTATCACTTTCTATGGGAACAGGTTGCAGAAAAGAACATTAGAGTTGAGTATGTGGGCACAAAAGAACAAGTGGTAGACATATTTACAAAACCACTTTCATCTAAAGCCTTCACCAAAGACTTGGAGTTATTTCTACTCCAAAATGAATACTTTTTGAATTCTTATCTTATATGTCTTAGATGTACATGAGAGGACAGTTCAGTCAGGGGGAGCAACCCTGGATGGAAATATACCTTTGCCATTGATGATAAAGGTGGAGAGATTTATCATATGTAGAGGATAGAGGCATGGTTCCAAGGTGAGAATATTTATCAGATGCAGAGGACAGAGGCATGGTTCGAGGGGGAGCATGAGTGATATGATTTTATTATTGCATCAGAGTGTTGCCATCAATTCCAAAGGGGGAGATTATTGATTAAGGTTGGTTATCATTCATGTCAACCCCTGAAGAAAGCCCTGTAGCACAAAGGTTTGGGTAATGGACCCAATATTGTTTGATGTAAATATGACTCATTATTTTTTTGTCATTAGTAAATATAGATGAACTCCAAAGTGGTCCCCTTATGGTGAAAGCCCTCACGGGAAAACGCTTTGCGAAGTAAGAGAAACCATTATTAATTGTGGAATAATGAGATGAAATATAGTGAATTTGTCAGGGAAACTATATTAGATGGATAGTTCTTTTCATTCCATTTCCGGTGGTATGTGGAACGTAACATAACTCCTCACAGTTAGAGAGTTATGGCCATGAAAAGATGGAGACCCCAGGTTTGGGTAATGGACCCAAGTTTGTTTGATGCGTAATGGTATGAGTTATGATATATTTTAAGATAATACTATTATATATGGATAGTACATGTCATTCCATTTCTGGTGGTATGTGGAACATCACATAACTCCTCACGGTTTGAGAGTTATGGCCTTACGAAGTTGGAGGACCCTCATATGTCATCTAGAAGCCCCAAAAGGTC
>ML788043.1:172792-208438 GCA_009831015.1 Picea engelmannii | reverse complement strand
GTTTCAAATATTTATACATTATAGGTACAAAGTTATGATTACTTCAAGTTAGGGTTGTTGACTAATCCAAAACTAGGCATGTGAGACTAAAGAAAAGTTTGATGAAAATGCTAGTCTCTTGTTGTTAAAGTTAAGGAAGGTTTACAGGAATGGGATCATATACACCAGTTCTATTACAGAGCTACAAATCATATTTGGATGATGAAATTGATGAGGGATTTTGGTTGAGTTACATGTTGAGTACATGGTTGAGACAAGTAGTTGATGAGTTGGCATATAGATGAGGTGTATAGTTGATGATGTTGGTTGATGAGTAGTTGAAACATGATTGGTACATACTTGGTACATGGTTGGATGCACTTGTTTATGGTACAAGTTGATTACAAGTTGTTTGGTACAGGTTGGTGCATGGTTGATGCACTTGTTTATGGTACAGGTTGATTACAGGTTGAGGTACAGGTTGATGCATGGTTGATGCATGGTTCAGATTTATTGGTACATATTTATAGCAGTATATCTCATAGTGATAGTGTGACAGTGGTTCCATCATTCTACCTTAATTTGGGGTGGTAGGACAGGGCAAGGACAGGTGGTTGTAGCCACCTTCCAGTTGTAGCCGGAGAACATAGGGGGTTGTATCCAGCTTCTGGTTGTAGCCAGAGAATTGGGGAGTTGGAGCTTCCCTCAGGTTGTAGCCTGAGAAACTAAGGGGTTGGAGCCTCCTTCCAGTTGCAGCTAATTGGTACTTCCAATGAATGTAATTCTTCAAGACATATAAGAAAAAGCATTCTGTGGTTTTCTCCCGATTTGGATTTCCACGTAAAACACTGGTGTACTGTGTATGTATGTGATTGTTTATTTCTTACTTCTCATTATTGGATAATAATTCTACATTGATATAACAATTGAATAAAAAGGATTATGGTTATGTTATTACTGATTCAACCCCCTCTCAGTAATCCAGCAAAAACTGCCATCTTAGAGAATCGATCAATCACAACGAAGACAAAGTCATTCTCATGCTTGGTTGAAGGCAGACCAAACATGTAGTCCATGGATATGGACTCCTATATCCTATCCATAGTAGGAAGAGGAGTGTAAAACACCTATTTATTGATGGTAGGATTGGAAATGGCAGATACAGTGCATGATTTGATGTACTTGCGAGCATCTTGTTGAAGCTTCAACCAATGAAAATTATTTTGTAGTACTACCACTTTTTTCTCTACACCAAAATGTCCCAGTGTTCGATGGTAATGAGATTCGCAGATCATCTTTGCACGCTCACTTGAAGGAACACAAAGATGAATCATATGGCATAAAAATCCATCTTGGAGATGGAAGTCTAGAATTATTTTTCCGGCACTCAATGTCTGATAGGAAGTAGAAAATTCAGAGTCATTATTGTATAATTGTGGCCATCTAGATGTCTCATATCCATAGGAGTTGAGAACTGTGGTTAGTGTTACCACCAGGGGTCAGCTGTGGAAATTTGCAACATTATTGGTGCTACCCTTATTGTACTTGATATTTAAGTGGAATTGTTGCAGGTAGGTGGACCATTTCTAATGGTGGCCATTCTATAACTTTCCTTGTGTCTGTATGAATTGCATAGGTCTATGATCAGTGTGGATGATCATTTCCTTCCCCATAATGTAATGCTTCCACTGTCGACATGCCTTCATAATGAAGTACATATATTTGTCATAGGTGGGGTATCTACGAATAATATCAGATAGATTTTCATTGTGATAGGATACCATATGCCCATGTTGAGTGAGGACTATACCGATAACATAATATAAATCATTTGTATCAATCTCAAATGGTTTTTGCAAGTCTAGCAGAATAAGGACTCGTGTAGAGTAGAGGCGAGATTTCAAATTCTCAAATTCTTTCTGTTGGGGCACATACCACACAAAATTTTCCTTCACCCCACCCTTGTTCACCTGGGTTAGGGCCTAATAAATATGAGAGAGCCCCAACACAAACCCTGGTAGAAGTTTGCGAGGCCCAATAAGCTTCAAATATAAGTTAGTGTCTTCAAGATTGGCCAATCGCGGATGACTTGGATTTGGCTAGATCCACATGTACACTCTACTCATCCACGATGTATCCCAAATATTGGATTATTTTTATGCTGAAGGAACATTTCTCCAAATTGGAATATAACGTGTGTTGTCACAGGATGCCCAAGACCTACTAAATATGCTCCAAATGCTCCTCCTAGGTTTTACTGAAGATGAGGATGTCATACAAATATACAACCACAAAGGAGTTTGTGAATGGTCGTAATATATCATCCATCATCTGCATGAATGTGGTCATGGAATTAGTGAAGATGAAAGGCATGACCCACCACTCAAAGAGACCTTCTTTAGACTTGAAGGTCATCTTCCACACATTAGTTTGCTCAATCGACACCTGGTGGTGGCCCGATTTCAAATCAATCTTACTGAAAAACTTGGCTCCCTTGATATGATCGAGAAGATCATCACTTCAGGGAATTAGGTAATGGTTCTTGACTATGATATTGTTTAGGGCTCCGTAATCAATACAAATTCTCTATGTCGCATCCTTCTTATGTACCGGAACAATTGGGCTCCCACAAGGTGAGGATCTTGGTTTGATGTGGCCCTTAAAAATTATCTCTTGGATCTGGCATTTTATTTCTTCATTATCCATAAGACAACACCTATACACAGGTCCCTTAGGAAGAGGATCACCAGGTTTCAAATAAATTGAATTTTGTATGTAACAGTGCACAGGCACCCCAGTAGGCGAGGTGAATATATTTTGTATTCCTATACTATCTTGTTCACTTGTCATTGTTGTGGAGAGAGACCTTGTGCAGAGGTTTTCATGGTTGTAGTGTGATCCAGACGAATTTCCACACATATAAGGACTTTACTATGTTCACCAAGTTGATTTGTAGAGTGGTGAAGTTATATGTTTTGATTTTTATATTTCTCATGCATTTTAGTAATGATTTGTGAGGAAAGGGTCTTTTGCATTTGTATGCTTTATGAGATACTCATGCATATTATTTATGCTTTATGATATTTTGAAAAATTAATACATTATTATACATTATTGATGTAAAATGATTAATACTTGTGAGGGAAATTAGACTCAGGTATTTTTCATTAAATTATAATTTGGAAATTGGTTTTTATGTGAGAAACCACCTCACACCAATTTTCCATTATTCTCAATTATAGGTTGATAGAATAAATGACATGGATGAGGACTCTTTGGGTGATTTTGAGACTTTTCCATAATTAGAAGAGGTAAATCACAACATTCAAGATGAAAACAGAGAGTTGAGGAGACTTTTGCAAGTTGCAGAAGAAGAGAAGAAAGATCTTCAAGGGAGGTTTCAACTTCATGGAGAAGTCCTCAATGGAATTATTGAAGAATTGAAGCTCGAATTGCAAACCAAGGATGATCTCCTGGCTAAGTTGCAACATGGTGAATGAATGGAATACAAAGAGCCTTCTATCATGGATGCACAAACTCAAATTGAGGTATATGATACTTCTTCATGTTCAATGTTTTTTTAGTATGAAACTAACGTGGGCATGAAGCTCCTCGCAAAGATGGGATACAGAGGAGGTGGACTTGGAATTCATTGCCAAGGAATCACTCAGCCATTATATATGGTACAAAGACCATGATTCACAGGTTTGGGTTATGGAAAGGAGGAAAATGGATAATGCTCAAAGGTTTTTGAAGCAAAAACCATCTGTTCACCATCAGATTCCATGAAAGGAATCACGCCAGCTTGTCCTCATCAGAGAAAGAACCACTCAGGAAAGTATAAAGGATATTACAACTCTTTTATTACATATAATAAAGATGATTATGGTCATATGTCTTCTAACCATGATGTAGCCAAGGATCGTAAGAAGAAAAATTGTGTAGAGAATACGAGCATGCCCACCGGAAGTGGGACAAAGCAAAGGGAAACTCTTTCACATCTTCATGACAAGGAGATTCTGTTAAAAGAGAAGAAAAGGAACTATTGCACTCATTGTGAGATCAGTGGCCATTGGGAGAAGAAGTGCTAGAAGTTACATCCTGAAATTCACCAAAGGCCAAGAAACAGACAAATTGCTAAAACACCCACCAAGAAGGAGGCTACAAATATAGTGGAGCATGTGATCAATGTTCTTTCTCCAGTCTCTGAAGAAATGCGATCACAGAAAGAAGGTACCTATGATTGGTTGGGTAAGAAATGGATATCATTCTTGCATAGCCAAGATTTGCATACGTTGTAGCACCTCCAATCATTTTTCTTTCCATTGATTGAAAAAAATGGAGGAAACTGACTTTGTTTGTATGAGAAAGCATTGATAAAGATCACTTATTCACAGTGAAACTATGAATCATATCATTTTTTTTTCATCGTTCAGTTTACCACATGTTGTAGTGGATTGTACACAGTGTTTCTACCACCATGCAATTTATTTCACTGAGTTTCAGAATGGAGGTAGATCGCTCTTACAGTAAAATACCATAGTAGGTATTGTGTAATAAGAATAACTATTCGATATTTTAGTAGCAACAAATGATGTGAATCTGTTTAATATTTCATTATGACTGATAATGATGAGGGTATTGGTGTTACTCCAAATATTCATGATCAATCCACTTACAAGATTTCTCCTGCAATGAGAGTGCCCATGAAGCTTGAGAATCTACATGATAATTGAGAGATCTTGCAAGATCTGGTGATGAAAGAAGACTCTTTTGCAATCACAATTCTTTTTGGGACCCTATATCAGGAACCTAGCCAAAAATGCATATAAATGTCGAGCTCAAGGGAGCCAATTAACATATTTCTGCAAAATTGAAATATTTTTGTCAGTTAACATGTTCTACAACTATATTGGCATCCACTAGGAGCATGGATCATTGTTGTCATAGGAGGAACCACTATCGTTTTTCTTAGAGAAGGATGAACTTTCATCCCAGGAACTCATTAAAATATCTGCAAACTTGGGGAAGTCTACATGGCTCCATTATTGGATTTATTAGTGTAAATACAACAATGTCTTCTAATCTCCAACATTTTCGCTTAGACCATGACATGGGAAATATGTTGATCAAATATATTTTGATGGCATGCCATCGATCATTCATTTCCACTGGTTCTTTTCTGGACAAGGAGGTTCCCCTTTCCAGGTCGTATGCTTTCATTTTGCAAAGTCATGCATGGAAGTGTTATCACACAAAATTTTCCAGAGTCATGAGTGACAGCTATGAACACAGGCGAGTGGCTAAGTGCAGTTTGCAGCGGTAGATATTCCCTGTGCAATTCAATTTAGTGCTATCTCCAAGCGTAGTTGGAGGGATTTCATAGATAGAAGGTGGATAAATTTTAGTGGTGCGCTAAAATAGTAGGCACGCCCAGATCACAAATTGTGATCATATCAATGACCACTAATCATTTTGGTGCCACAAGCTGCGCAAGAATTAAAATCCAAAGGCAGGATGAAATCCAAACCGTGGTATTGCAGGGAGGCTACATGGCAGAATATGGTGCATTTCAGGCCCGAAAGCGGTGTGGGTCCAAACTGGTTTCGACAGCCTCTAAATCACATGTGCATATAATGTTGTATCCAATAATGACAGGTGGTCTCCCTCTAGTCGTCTAGTCGCGCTCTAATCCCGAGGAGGATTGAGTTAATGAAAAGGGACCGGTAGATGAAACCTTAACTGAATTGATAAATAGAAATCTTGGAATATATGGCCGAGGAGACAGAAATGTCAGCTTGAGGTACCACAATGGATGGTTTCTTATTTTAGGCCCATACTGATATGAGCTTGCATCTGACAGGAGGAAACATGCACTGTCTGACAAAAGGATTCTTAGAGGAAAAGCCTTGAATGGCCAGATCACACTCCTGGCAATTGTGGACTGATCTGGGTATAAATAGATCAGTCCAAGATTTTTTTATGGTTGTCAACTGGTTGAGAAGAGCTCCCTATTTTGAAATATTTTGATAACATAGTTGTTCTCTGGTTTTGTATGAGACTTGAGACTTTCGCATTAATAGAAGTCATCTTCTTTCATCATCTTGTTTAACCTGTGCTGAAACACTCATGCATGGAGGATTCAGACAAGGTTTGTAATTGTATTGTAATGTAGGTTTGATTATAATGTTGTTGTGACATGTTTTAGTATTTTATTTGTTGCCTTGTTTCCTCTTATGCTGAAATTATTGTGCATGGAAGATCCAGACGAGTTGTTGTAGTCACATGGTAATGGAGGTTTGATTATTATGTTGTTGTGATATATTTCAATGTCTAAAACTTGAGTTCAAGAATTCTCTTGTGCCTGAGTTTTTCTTCACCAAGATGCTTGAAAGCTAGATAGTCATGGTAGACTTGTTCACCTTTCTCACTCTTCTCGCCTTTAACCTTAAAGCACTGACTGAAGTTAATGAGCACCTCATTTCCCTATGCATTTCTTGTCCAATTTCTGTGTTAAAACATTCTTATACTGAGCTTTGTCCATTTGACCTCCACTCATAAACCTAGCTCCACAAAATTTTTGATGGGTACTTAGCTTATCCTCTTGTAATCTGAGGGTGACTCTCAGTGCTAAAAAGAGGTTATAAATCCCTTCAAAAAATTCTTAGATGGATTCTTGGAAAAAATTGAATCCTATGTTCCCATTTGGTTTCACTTGGGTTTGATTATGGAACTGTACGCTAAGGAGTCAGATATCTAGATCGCGTTTTCATTGCTCTGAGAGGTGCAAAGGCCATTTAAGTGATTTTTGGTTTGGCGATACCATTGCAAAATATTCATCATTGTAGGGTGCATGTGTTTTGACCATGCGATTTCAACAACGCTTGTAGAGAGAAACCTTGTAATCTTCCTTCCACTCAAAACCCCACTTTTAGTCAGCAACATGTTCCATAGTCTATCTTCCAAGTTAAGCAATCTCAAAAGTTTGGAAGTTGTGGTGGAAATGACAACAAAATTTGTAAATGCACTAGTTACAGAGGAATCCATCACGCATAGTACAAGACAATTGAAGAAGATCTTGAGGGGCTCTTTTACCTCAGTGGAGGATATGATACTATGTGAGGAGCATCTGCCAACTTTGTGGCACCATTGGATCCAACAAGCCGAGAGGTCTCCCATAAGATATCACCGAAGGAGGTTTTGTGGAGATATCAATAGTAAACATTCACCTGTCACCAAGATAGATTCATCGATTTGATTGAAGGAAATATGGTACAGGCAGGCATAGGCATCGACATCATTGTCTAAACTAAAAGATAATTATTTGATTGTTTTCAACTAGAAATGGTGCAACGATGGCATTACATTTCTCCCAGATGGTCGTATCAGGCGAGGAAAATCCCAAACTATATGGAATCTCTAGCTATTCGAGAAGCAAGTCATAGAAGGCCTCCATGAGTGTGGACTTGGTGGACATGTCACTTAAATCACATCTATTTTGCACCATTTAAAATCATGAGCATATTTTGGTGTATTCCAAAACTCATGCATGGTTCACGTTGATGGAATTTCTATTTTGGGTTCCCTAGAGAGATCCCATAGTGCATGGTAGTGTCGGATTGATTAAAAGTGGCATGATTCCAAACATCTATCCAAAGGTAGAACCTGTGTCATATTTGACCTTTGACGAAGTTGCAAATATTTTGTATTTTGGTGCTTAGTATAATGCTTTCGATATTGGGTTATTACCACTGATGAGTTCACTAGTGATGATATTTTGGAGGAAACATATCCCATTGTTGAGAAAATATTGTGTGGTGGCTAGCAAAAGGATCCAACAATCCCCTTTGTGACTGGATTCCTTGGGAAGGGTTGGAAGACCTTTGTGTAACTACCTTGGGTATGAGTGATCTAACTGCAATAAATATTGGCAAGGCCTTAGGCCTGACGGAGATTCAGGCATGGAAGGATGTGGATGGGGTACTGAATTGTGACCCAATGGGATTTTCAAGTCTGGTAGTCAATCACTGAAAGGATCAACATCTATCCAATTATAATCCAATTTTTTACAGTTTGCGAGTTCATTCTCAAGTAGTGGCAAGGGTTTCAGTCTTTGTTCATAGTCGAATTCGATATAGGCTAGATCCTTGGCATTCAAATTGCAACCTATATTTCTCTTCTATCACTCCATTACTTGACGAATCTTCCTTGTTCTAGATACCTCTATTGTTGGTGGTGCGCTACTATGAAAACGTGGTCCATAGTACGAGTGATATGTGGTGACAGTGTTGGAGATATTTCTTTTATGGATTAGGTATATTTATGTTGAGTTGTCCTATGCAGCTCTAGTTTTTTCATCCATATCATAATTTGAAAAACTCATATATTTGGTTATGCGACTGATAATACCCTAGAGAAAATGCGTCTCAACCATGTAGATCCAGGGGATCAAATTTTGCTCAAAAATAAAAGTGCTCAGAATCGTTTAAAATTAGACATGTGCATAGGCCTCATTGTTACAAACCCAACGCAACTTGAACAGGCTCAAACGAATTTCGTATGAGCAATATAACATGTTTCGTTCATTTTTTCAAATAGGCAAATTTTTTGTTGACTGTACAGTCTGTACAATGTTGATGTGGCAGCTGACTATATAGGTCATACGATAGGGCTAGGCTGCCAACTCACCCATGGTTATCCTTGTAATGGATGGTATAAAGTTTATATTTGAATTTCAATTAATGTAATTTCCACGGAGAAAAGTGTTGGGGCCTAGCCCCAGCCCCCGACACATTCGCCATTCCATGTAACCATTACATATGACCCACTCCTTTTATGTTTGGCGCATAGGATTTTTTTTATATGTTTGTTTTTGGCACATGGGAGTTTTATGGGTATATCCCCCAGTTATATACACACCATAACATATTCCCCTTTGCAATATTGTTTGGTGTGGTTTTTGTTTAATGGAGTTAAGCTCCTGGTGCATGGTTGGTTAATGTTTGGGTTTTGTCTTAGCCCCATAGGTATAGGTGTTGATCCATGTGGCCACCCCATAGGATCGTTGGAAGATTATAGGGCACGGTTAAGTCACAAAACCATATTAGGTGTTGGGATGTGGCCACATGCCCCCCATGCGACAAACACCTCTGCCCAAGGGGGGTGCTAATCTTGTTAACAATTCCACAGATTGCCCTGTTTTGTGGGATGCACATGTGTGTTGGGTTTTAGGCCCAGTAACATTGTGGGAGCCAGGTTGGTCATTCACAGGTGCATTTTGGTGAGCAGGTGCAACAAGCTTGAAAGGGAAAACTTCTAGGAGGTGTAACTTCTTCATTTTTTGGCCAAACCAGGTGCTGAAAAAGCCTAGCTAGGGATTTTTGGACGTTTTGAGGCCATTGAAGCCATCCATTTTGTATTTTGATCATTGTAAGAGAAATTTTTAAGAATAATGAAATTGATCCAATGGAACTTGGACCAGGAGATGTATCCCAAGAGAGGGGTGAACTCCTTTATCATTTATTGTGTTATGTGTTCATTGTTTATGGTTTTTATCTGCCTGATATGCTACTCATGCTTAAGTAAAAATCATTAAATTTATGTGTTGGTAACTTGATCCAATTACCCAAACACATGCCATTTTACACTTGCAATTTAAAGAGATAAGTCTTCTTCATTTTAAAGATCTATTGGAAACATATTCATTTCAATTTTAGATCACTTGGTATTAGATCTTTGGTTTTTGAAGGCTTGATTGTTTGCATGTTTTTTTTTTTTTTTTTCTAATGCTTACAAGGTTGAATCTCACAAGAGGAGAAGGTCAACCTATAGAGCCAAGTTCTCAATCGTCAAGAAGGATAACTATCAAATCACCTCAAGTTTCAAGGATATTTTCACCAAGTATGGATCATGATGACAGCCATGGAACTCTTCCTTCAGAGGAGGAAACTTTCAAGAAATCCTTATTTGATATGGATGAAATGGTGAAAGTGTTATTTGATGAAATAAATGCAATATTTCAAGGTGAGATATCCAACCCTCCAAAGGGAAATGGAGACAGTGGTGATAAAACTCCAAAGGGAAATGGAGGGAGTGGTGATTCTCCACCTCCTTCACCTCCATATTCCACCTCTTCCACCATTTCACAACCACCTCCAAATTCTCCAAAAGGACATGGTAAAAATCCTTTACAAACTCCTTTTCTTAAGCTTGATACTAAGTTTGAATTTCCAATGTACAATGGAGAGGTAAATGTTGAGAAATTAGATATCTGGATTCATTAGATTGAAGTGTATTGTAGGATATAAAGAATCACAGATGATGAAACTAAGATTCAACTTGCTTCTTTAAGATTGGACAGTGCATCATTCGTTTGGTGGGAAGCCAAAAGTCAATAGGACATGAAGAAACATGGTAAAGTTTTATCCTCTTGGAATGATTTTATTGTTGCAATTAAAAAGGAAATTGTATCCATTACATGCAGAAAGATATTATGGATTGGTAAAACTTTAGGAAATCTAAAGGGAAAGATGTGAAAAGTTTCACTAAATAATTTAGGAGAAGAGATTTGGTTTTGGGTGTAGATTTGTCTTCACGAGATTCTTTGCTCAAATACATTGGAGGTTTTCATAGCTACTTGAGGCATACCATACTTACGCTTAATCCTTCAAATCTAGATGAAGTATGTGTGAAGGCTATTCTTTTAGAGGCAAGAGGAAGGAATGAACCTCAAGAGGGAACCAAGAAGTCTTTTAATGGAGACAAGGGAAAGAGAAAGTTTGAAGGAAATGGGAAGAAAAATTCTTCAGTCAAGAAAGAGACAGAGAAAATCTCATGTAAACATTGTTCAAAGGATGGCCTTGATGAAGACCATTGTTGGAAACTTCATCCTAAAAAGAGACACAAAATTTTCAACAACAAAGAGAAGCCAAACATTGTTGCAACTGTACAACAAGATTTAGGATCTAATTTGGAATATGAAATGAAAATCACAGCCATGGGTTTACAAGGTAATAATTATATTGCAAGCACTAGTTCTTCAAATTCTTCCATCAATGAAACTCAAAATGAAAAAGAAAGGAATTTTCCACATAAGGGTAATTTCAAAACATAACAAGATAGATACTCTTTTTGATACGGGATCACAAGTTACCTTATTTTTGAAGACATTGTTGTTAGGACCTTGAAATGTCCCTTTTCACTACACCTTTTGATGATTCAACTTTTTCATTCCTAAGCTAAATGACTATTATAATGAGCACCAAGACCCTTTTTCCCAAGGTATGAACTATTCATCTTGCTTTTATATTTTCATTTACTTAGCATGTTTGATTGATAACGTTCACTTATTTTACCCATGAAATGATTTAACTAATGATCAAAATGTTAGAACAACCCACTTCGAGAAACTCGATGTTGTTACAGCTATGCACCAATCTTGGAAGTTGTTACATGACTTCTGCAACAGATGCCCATCAATCCTGGAAGCTTTTACACAACTGCTACGACAAAAGCTTGTTAATATTAGAAGCTATTACAATAGACACAGTTGTTACACAAATGCTACGATAGAAGCTTGTTAATCTTGGAAGCTGTTACAACAGACGCCGCCAGTCCTGTTGTGATACAACTACTGCAACACCTGCTGATTAGAATGCTGGCTCACGATGTTGATGAAGGAGAATTCAAGATTTTGTATTAATGATATCTAACGAACAACCTAAGAATCGGGGATTCTCAATACTGTTCTATTTTTGAACATTGAATGACTCTGACTTTAAATAGCATAGCTTTTGTAATGTAAAGGGTTGTTAGTCTTTTTCCTTGAACTGAAGAAAGTAGCAATTATTGTACATAGACATATTTTTGGAAATTAAATGAAGAAGTGGATTGAATTTCTTTAGAAGACTGTAACCTATCTCTTTGAGTGGATTCAGTGAGAAGGAAAGGGCCCACCTTCCTCACCAATCCCCCCCTATTTCGAATTCTAGATTTAGTTTTTTTCATTGCAATGGTTTAACTGTTAGATATTTCTGAATATAGCTATTGTTATAGTTTAGTTCCTTCTTGGTAAATGCACATAAACTTGTCTCATGAGAATTAGAAGTTAGTTGTTGAACATGGCTAGAGAACTGCTTTTCCTTTTTCTGCATTAGGTTAAAGTCTTGTTTTGGAGAATTAAAAGTGTGAAGTAGCTTCTTGCAATAAGTAGATTTCCCTTCTGCAATAGTATATAATTTCTTCCTGCAAAAGTAAATTAGAAAGTTAGATTAAGGTAGGCAATTCATGGCTTTTGTATATTCATCAGTTTAGATTGCAATTATGATTTTAAGTCTGTAGCACTCCAGATGTATCAGCATGATTGTGTTAGCGATAATGTTTGTTTGTTTTGTTAAAAAAAAAAAGATCTTCCCTACTATAATTAGATTAGAGATGCTTTCATAATCTAGCATAGACTGTGCATAATTATCTTGAAATAACAGACTTCCCTAGGTTGACAATTTATATTGAACACTTTGATTTTCCATTCAATTAGATGATTAAAGTGCCCAACATTTTGGCGTCGTTTCCGAGGAAGATAATTGTAGATTTTGGTAAGCACACTAGTTTTGTTTTTAGGAATGAATAGTTTGCATTAATCACCAAACGTGAGAACGAACCCCCCAAAATACTAACATTATAGGCACCAAAGGATGTGGAGGAAGAAATCCTAACATACTGGGAATACAGACCATTGTTGATGAGATTATAGCCAGAGAAGATTCTTCTTCAGGATCCATTTTTCTCCTTGCCAATCCTCCAAGAGGATGTGATCCGCAGTCAGTAAAAACACCCCCTCTCGAAACAACGTTCTCATCAAGGGATGAAGATGGAGATTTGTCACCAACAAATCAAATCAGCAGGAAACAATGGAGAACATTGAGGATCAAGGAACTATAGCCTAGAACCGAGAAAACCTAGAAGAATCTATTTATCAAATCAATGGTCAGATAGTCACTAAGGAAGAGTAGGACGTTGTTCATACTGAGTGGAGGGAGAGAGAACATATGGAGAGTCAAGGGGATAATGAAGAAGAGATCTACCAAGAGAATCCACAGAACAATGAGGATCAGGTAAATAATGAAAACACTATCTCTACCCTGGTTTTTCCTATTTCTGATGTTCCCACACAAGGGATGGCTCCTATGAAAAACATACCTCTCTCGGCTCTCCCAAATTTTCATGGATTATCTACTGAAGATCTGGATGAGTTTCTGTTGGAATTTGAAATTTTTCGTAGCAGCTATGACTACACTACCACTGTGCAAAAGTTTAAACTGTTTCTAGCCACATTAAAAGGAAATGTGTTAAGATGGTTCATGAGCCTTGGAGGGGAAAACATTTCAACATGGATACAAATGAGGAATATTTTCTTGCACAAATACCAAGACTATTGTCGAAAAATGGAACAAAGGGAGGAACTGTTCAAAATTTCATAGAAGGAGAATAAGACCCTTGAAGACTTTGTGGAGTGACTCCAATACAATCTACAATGGTCTGGCCATCCAGATGTGAGTAAGGACATTCTGAAAACCATTTTGCTAAAAGGAGTTAGAGAAGATTGTTTAGATATGCTAAACATGCTTGGAAAAGGAGATATATATAAGGAATCCTATGAGGACATTTTAGACCTCTGCAAAAGATGTTCTCGAGGATCTACAAGGAATAAGCCAGCTACCAAGGATACTACTTTTTCAAGGGTACAAAAATCAGAAAATGGAGGAGCAACAAGAGCAGAAATAGGTAATCTGTTAGAAAGTTTCAAAACAAAGATGATTAACTCTTTTGCCTCAAAAATGGATACTTTGTAGGTCAAAAAAAAACATGCAGAACCAGTGCAAGTGTTATGCATTTTCTGTCCAAAATGTAGGAAGAAACATACACCAAGGGAGTGCCCACTGAATAGTGTCCAGGTATGCCTTATTTGTGAATTAGACCATGCCATTGATCAATGTCCTTCTCTACCAAGTGTAAAATCATAAATGAAGGCAACTAATGAGGAAGCAAAGGTTGTCTATCTGATCACACAAAGGAGACAATGGCAGCCAAGAGGTCAAGGTATGAATTCTCAATTCTCTCCTCCAACATTTAATTATTTGAAAAATCAACTACCATATGGCCACTCGAATGCCCCCCCTCCAAATCAAATGCCACCCTCTTATCATGGTCCTAATGCATGGTTACCTATGACCCAACAACAGGATCACTATGGGCAATGGAACCAATACGGGAGAGGTCCTCAACGACAACTCAGTTATCAAAGCCAACACCAACCAAACTTCTTTCAACAACAGTTCCAACCCCCATACCAGCAACAAGAGCTGCAATTGCCTCCCAATAAATCACCAAACAATCCTCCCTTATGACCTCAAATGCTTGTGCAACCTAACCCAAACCCAAATAATAAGGTCGTTTAGAAAATAGACATACATAATGTGTCAGCCTTATCTATTACTCCTATGCCTTGTGATGAAATAAACTTAAGATCAGGGAGAATAGTTGAGCCAATAGTTGAAGATGCTCCATCTTCGGAATCAAATAAGGAATCAGGGGAGATACCATCTGTTGATATAGAAGAAATTGACCAACCCATTCTAGAATCAACAAACCCACCATTCCCTGAAAGACTGAAAATTACCAAGCCTGTGGAATTACCATCTTTCAATCTCCTTGGAGAATTGCAAAATCTGCACATTAATATTCCACTACTACAAGCAATAAGGGATGTCCCTATTTATGCCAAGACTGTGAGGGATCTCTGTATCAGAAAACCTGGATGAAAACCTAAAGATCCCCTCACAGTGCATGTAGTGGGGGATTTATCTGAGCTAATGCTAGGCAAAACTCCACCTATTAAATATGGCGACCCAGGAAACCCTACCATCACAGTTAAAATCAAATAGACATCTATTCAGCATGTACTAGTTGATTTAGGGGTAACAATTAACATCATGCCAATAGATATATTTATATTTGAAGATATATTTATTAGGTTTGGCGTTCCCAGAGAATTAGTCATTGATGGAGGACCCCCTTTCACATCACATAAATTTGAAGCTCTACTCAGTAAATATCATGTTTTACAAAGAATAGCTTCTCCATACCATCCATAAGGCAATGGCCAAGTGGAAAGCACCAACAAAGTTATCGAAGCCATTCTTACTAAAACAGTGATAGAAAATCGTAGGGATTAGTCTGACAGACTGCATGAAGCTCTATGGGCTTACTGAACTACTTGGAGGAGCACAACTAGTTTTTCTCCTTATGAGCTGGTATATGGAAAAAGCCTTGTTTTTCCCATTGAATTCGAAATCAAAACCTTAAGAATTGCATCAACAATCAACCTCGACTTGACTATGGAACAGAAATCCAAACTGCAACAACTCAATGATCTTGATGAAAAGTGGTTGGATGCCATCCATCAAACCACAATGATTCAACAACAATGAACAAAATGGCATGACTGAGTCATTAAGAAGAAATTATTCTAGAAAGGAGATTGGGCTCTGTTGTATGATTCACGCTTTAAGGAATTTCAAGGTAAGTTGCGTACACGATGGCTAGGGCCTTACAAGGTATACATCGTCTTTCCCAAAGGGACAGTCTGGTTGATTACTATTGATGGATCCAATACACACTTACATGCAAATGGTCATCGCTTGCGTTTGTATCAACATCCATTGTCCAAGATAGAATTCAAAACTAGTTGTACAACTGATACTGATTATCAAATCTTAAATGGAAAGGAGCTTTCTCCTTCCCCTTCTGAACTTTAGGACTTCTTTTGCTTAGACTTTGTATATAAATAATCTCAGCAAAATTTGCATTTCTCTTTTTTTAGTTGAATTTTTTTCTATTTTATTTACTATGCTAATAAATCTTTGAAAGGTATTAGGCAATTATGTGTGTGCAAGTAGATTGATGAATAGAAGGAAACGAAAAAATTACTAGAAATGAAGTAAGGTAGCATTTGGCTGATTTCAATGCTGTGTAACACCATGTTTCCCCCAATTTGTAATCAATCATAAAATAAGAATTACCATGCTAATGCATGGGGAAAATGTAAATGTATTATTGTTTGAGTTGCCAATAACTGACTGTGGGGGTGTGTTGGCAGCCATTTTCATTCCTATCTTTTCCTTACAAGCTGCCTACACAAGGGTTTTGAACCTGCATTACTCTTCGCAATTTTTTAAAATAAAACGACACTATTATCTTTCACTTTCGCATACCTTCTTTTCGTTTTCATTTTCACGACTGCAAGCATGAAAACCTAGAGTTGGAAGTCATGTTGATTGCATTAAAATGATCTTTTGGATTGTTATAAATATTTTTGTTTATGTGGTCATAACTCTTTTACCTCCAACTCACTACTAGTCATACATTTATCAAAACACCAAACCTCCACTCACTTTGCATTTGACCATTGTCAATATGGTTTCGATTTAGCAATGGTTATATGATATTTTGGTTTCTTTGATCAAATCCTTGGTGCAATGGTTTTATTGAACACATTAATTTTGGGGTCGAATCGTTGGTGCAATGTTCGACATATTGGTTTCTTTTAAATCATACAAATGCCATTGTTTATTTAACATTCAGATCGAGTTTTGGTTATGTATTTCATGGTTTTCAATGGTTATGTGATAATCCATTTGACATGTTGTTTACAATGCTTTTGATATAAACTATTGTGATTTGAATGAAACATTTTACCAAGGCACCGTCGATTGTACAACTGACATCATAGTTTTGCATGGTTTCAATTTTCGGGTGTCCTTTGCTTGTTTTGGGGAAGCTACGAGAAAAATGGTTCTGTGCCTACCCTGTCAAACCCCCTCGCCGATTACCCTCTTGATCCTGTGTTATTTTCTATGGCTCCTATAGTGTGAATCGAACCCAACGACGTTCAAGATTTGCTCTTGTTTGATAATTCCCGAGAGGACCTCGAGAGGAATGGGTGGAGGGTTTTTATTGAGAAGTTCGAGGGTTTCAACCTCACAGTCACTCAACAATTTTCACTTACATTCGAAGGATACAGGGCCAAAGTTGGGGACATCCAACTCAAATTGAACGAGGATTTCCTTAGCTCAGTCACTAGTCTGCAAGCCAAAGGGCAGAAGTGGTTTAAAAATTCAAAGGTGGATGAAGTACCATGGCCACTGTTGTTTACCTCAAGGAAAATCAACAGTTGCGACAAAGGTATGCCAGTCACAGCTCTTAATTCTAGGTGGCATGATTTGTTGGCCATTATCAAGCAATTCATTACATGCGAGGGTAGATACGGTTTAGTTTTCCTTTACCACCTCCGACTGCTCATGAGTTTCATAGATTTTCCTTTGAATATGCCACATTTCCTCCTTTGGATTTTGTATAAAATGGCTAAACGTTACAAGAGGGAGAAAGTCGACTCCAGCCTCTTGCACCACTGTATAATTAAAATTATTGTAGTTCATCATTTGAGGTTGAGTGGCGACTGTTGGGAAGCTTTCTTGTTGAGGAATGGCTTTGCCAGTCCTGAAATTGGACAAGTTGACAAAACCGTGGTCACGGGAAACCCTTGTCAGGCCTGTCGTGCCCCCTCCTACACTCTTAACCATTGTTGAACCCTCAACCTACCTGAATGATAACCTACCCGACACCCTGCCTGACTCATGTTTAAAAGACAGTGCTAAGCCTATTAAGAGGTCTGGAAGGAAAAAAGGTAAGGGTAACAACGATGTCAATTGCAAAGGTAAAAAATCCACGTGCTGGGTATCAAGGTGTGCTCGCAATAAGCCTAACAAAACACAGACCAACAACCAATACTGTTGAGTGAAGATTCTGATTCCGAAATCAAGTGGTTTCTAACCGAGGAGTATCCATACTCACACAGCCTTTGTTCATTCAAGCCCTATGACTATGTGACGAACCTCCCGCCATGCCTAAGAGATGACCTCAACTTCCCCGGGATCAAGCTCTACAGTGGAACTACTGGTAAATTAAGAGATTCTTCACCTATAATTACATGGCCTGATCAACCACAGTGCAATAAATGCAACTCTTGGCTCGACCGGTATTATACAGATGTCCCTCTGCTCCAATCCCGAATCAAGTCCTTAGAGGACCGAGTAAATGTGTTAACCAAGGAAAATGACAGACTGCAAGCTAATGATAAAAGGCAAAAGACCACAAGCTATGTCGTTTTCAAAAATGTAGAGGCGGCCACTGTCATTGTTAATTCAAAAATAGCTTGATCGAATCGTATCCCTGAAACCAAGGTAATGTATTTCAAAAATGATTTTAGAATGATTTTGTTTGTTTTAAATTAGCATAAATGATTTGTTTTATTATCGTATCTATTTTTTTTATGATGGAATTGATACAATACGATTCTGTTTGTAAATAATAACTAGCTACAAAATCGTGAGATTCTGTGAGCTAGTTACTAAAATTCGAATTTGTTTATTTTTTTTAACTAAAATGCAATCTGAAATTGTGTATTCTTGTGCAATTTCATGTACACACAAATTTTAAAGGAGCTTGGATCGACTGTGTCATATTTGGACATGCTTTTTCTTTACATATTTTTGGATTCGGCTGTTAGTCTTAGATAGAAATAGGAATCTGGGAGATCGTTCCCATAATTTTCTGCAACAGTTTTGATAATTTCCACAAGGAATGTTTTCATCCTATGGCCTTTATATATGTATTATTTTTGTAAACAAAATCATCACTGCTTGGAGAGTAGATACTATGGATGGATGATTATTCAGACTCGAATGAAAGTAGATGTTTGTACGACTTTAGCTTTCAATACATTATACTTTTGTTCAAGTTTTAGTTCATTTCAATTTGTAATCAAATTATTGACTACTTTAGATATCAAAATTTGTTACAGGTTGATGTGATGTGATTTAAATAGTGTCCATATTTGATGTATCTCATTTTACATACAACAATTATCCTGTTTTAATTTAATGAACAGAAGGTTAATCTTCTTGGTTAAATGAGCAATTATATACAAATCTTTGCAGTGGGATTTATCTTAATGTAATCACTTGTAAATTATAAAAATTTGGTTGCTACATCCTTTACTTGTTCTGTCATTAGCATTCAGAAGCATTGTTGCTTCGCGTTTATGCGAAGTATTGGAGAATCTGGTGCGGGTTGGCCTCATCAAACAGTGAACGCAGATGCCTATGTACAAGACAAGTAGGAGATGATGATTTCAGGTTAGTTTGCTATTTGATTTTAATAGTTTAATTAATATGAGAATTATCTGTAGTTTAGATAGATATACAATACATATTACTATTTTTATTGCTTAATTAGATAGCTTTTGTTTCATTTTTTTTTTCATAAAAGTGCTAAAAATCCAAAAATACTAGCTTCGCTATCATAAGACAATTCATATATGATTTTGCACATTTCGATCAAAATTTGCATTTTGTAAATACTGTATAGGTAACAGAGATACAATATATCAATACATTGTACAATTAATAAGTAGGATTATTATTTCATTAATGTTAATTAGCGAACTGTGAATATATATTAGACCTGTATATAGTTTGCAGAAGTTGTTTTTCACTTAGATTAGTTTCTTTAGCTCAGTTTTTTTTACTTTCCTAGGACTTAGATCGGCCAACGGAGCCACTAAACCCGTCGAAGTGGATTAATCCAAACAACTTGGGTTATTTAGACAACCTCGGACCAGATACACCCCTCGAGTTGATGAGTGGTCAATTTCGCCCGTCAACAAATGGCGCTAGAAGGAGGGCCTGAAAATTATTAATGGAACAAGGCGGTCGTAAGACTCCTCCACCACCCAACCACTCACCTATAGTGAAAATAAGTCATTCAAATGAAAACATCATCCTGGAAACAAAAACCACATCAAACGACGATCTACGGATCACAGTTGAACCAGTAACCCCAAATCCTACAGGTGGTGACGTACAAGAGATTGTCCGCCAATCTCTCATAAGAAAACATAGTGCCTTCTCTCGTTTAAGGCAAACAAATAGACCTTTGGACAAACCATTAGATTTATCTGATATCGGAGAAAAAATTGGAGGCACTAATCTCACTTTAAACCCCACAGATCCAATCCTCACTCATGCAGCAGGAGGATCTGGTATACCACCCTCACCACCTCCATCATCCCCTTCTTCTTCTGAAGAAGAATCTTCTGATGAAGGAAGTTCTTCATCCCAACCTTTGACACTGCCCACACCAATGGCCAACCAGAACAATCCTGCTAGACCCTGGCTCAACCAAGATGCAGTAGTCGTACCCGGGCCTCAGCATCCCTTACCCAAACATCTGGAGAAGTGGCTCCCTAAGTTTGACCCGGACTCTAAACAGATCGCCGAAGATCACCTTAAAAGGTTTATCTTAGCCATTAGACCCTGTAATTTCGAGCACAAAGATGTAGTCTGTAGACTATTCCCCTATACTTTCGAGGGCAATGCCTCTACTTGGTACTTTTCCTAGCAGCCCCATACCATTGTGTCATGGGAGAAGTTTGAATCCTGCTTTCTTGAGAAGTTTGGAGATGATAAGTCCCCAGAAGTTCTAGTCATGGAGCTTTCTAGTTTAAGAATGAACCCCAAAGAGAAAATCAAAGACTTTAACCTAAGATTCTTAACACTAAAGATTTGAATCCCTACAGATTCGATGCATGTTGAGAATCTTATCATAGCATATTATACGAAAGCCTTACATCAAAGTATATCCATTTGGGTAAAGAGATCTAAGAAATCCACATTGTTAGAGGCCTTCGAAGAGTCCATTCATATTGAGAAAGACATCCTCAGCTTAAAATACACTACTAGCAACGAAATAGAGACTAGTTCATCTTCCAAAAAGAAAATCGAAATCCTCCCTAGACCTGCCCAAAAAAAAACATGACCTGAAAGCTCAGATCTAGAAAACTTAACAAAAGTCGTTCAAAAACTGTCAAATCAAGCTATAGATTTGAAAAGGATGGTCGAAGAAGATTCTTCGAGCATAGGGCCTTACAAACCCCTATTTAGGAATCCTTTTCCCACCAACCGACCTAATTCAAATACCAAAGGCTTAAATCTAGAAAGCCTGCAATTCGCTATTCAAATGATTCTAGAAGCCCAGGATAACTTGATGCCTCCTGAGATTCCTGAGGAAGTAGTTGAACAAGAGACAGTTGAAGAAGATGAATCTTCTCCGAACGTTTTTGGACACTTCTCAGATAGAATTTTTCAAGCTAATTTCGAGACAATACATCCCTACAATACTAGGAGTAAGACAACAAACAAACCTTCTTTTGAAAACACTACGACTTTACCCCCAAAATAGTCTAGATCAGCTGAGACTATGCAGAGTCATGTAAACCCCAACTTAGATTATGATTTAGTTGAAGATCTAAAAATTTAAGGGCTAACATTTCTATTTATGAATTATTAAAATTTCCATTTCTGCTACAAAAAATGTTACAGAATATCGCAGAGAATAGCAAAAACGGTAATCCAAGCAGTAACAAAGTTTTTCAGAATAACCCAAAAGTTCCTCAGAAGGCCTCCACTAAGAACAATTTTGATCCTCATGAGAAGAGAGAACTTCCTGTAAATAATGTAACAAATGTAGATAAATTAGCTTTAGAGGTTGCGAGTAAAAAGCCACAAGCATCCACTATTAATACTCACAGAAATGTACCTCCATTTTTGTTAACTTTTGAAATCTTTAATAGGAACGTGCACAATTGTATGGTAGATTCAGGAGTGTCATCCAATGTAATGCCATGGTCTGTGTGTCAGAGGATTAATGCTGAAGTTGAACCATCCACCTTAAAGATCATCCAACTTGATCGAACTAGTGTTAAGGTTATAAGCGAATTAAGGAATGTGCTTATAAGATTATCATCTAACCCCAAAGTTCATCAAGTGATTGATATTATTGTTGTGGATATTCCAAAAGTTTATGGTTTATTTTTAAGCAGAGACTAGTCAGAGCAGCTACACGACTATTTCACGACAAATTGGTCTCACTTGTGGCTACCCGAGAACGGAAATCCCAACAAAATCAAGGTAAATCGTGAACGTTACCTAAAGTTCATAGTGACATATTTAAATGATCCCAATGAACCATTTACACCTTCTGTCGATTCACCCGAAATACAAGGGATGGATACCTTTTTCAGCAATTTCGTGGCTGAGACTTCCACTATCACTAACCTAGAACAACAGTCCGAGATTGTGGCATATATGCAGCCAACAGTTTCTACCCAATGGTCTCATGCACCCAACAAAAATCAAATATGGTCTCTTTACTTTGACAGGTCAAAGTCCAAGGAAGGAGTTGGTGTAGGCTACATTATTATTGATCCAATAGGTAACAAAACCCTGATTGCATGCAGATTAGAGTTTGAATGTACAAACAACACAACATAATATGAGGCTTTATTGCAAGGCCTTAGGAAAGCATTAGATATGAACATTCAAAATTTGACTGTCTTTGGCAATTCGGAAATCGTGGTTAGATAGGTAAGAGATTATATCCACTGTTTGTCTCCGCATCTTAAAAGCTACCAATCTAAGGTATGGAATTTAATGAATAAGTTTTCTTCTTTTAACATAAATTATATTCCTAGATTGAATAATTCGGAAGCCGATCTATTAGCTAACGTAGCTTCGAAACTCTTTCCTGCAGAAGGATTGTCCCCGAATGCATTCTCCGTCGAACTATTGTTCAGGCCATCCGTTCCCAACAACATCATGAATTGGAGAGTCTTCGATGATGATCAACAAATTATTAGTTTCCTGCATATGGAAGAAACTTTCCAAGGCACGGTAATTGACGAATGCACTCATGACGAGAACCTTCACGATTTCATGGTAATACCAAATCTGAGATCTCCTGAATCTTCATCGGACATGGTAAATTCTATCCCTAAATATGTAGTTAGATTAGAAAAATTTTATGATCTTCAAAACAAATTCAAAAAATCAGTCAATTGTAAAACATATAGTTCCTCTTTATCGTATGAAAAAGTAAACTTGGGAACTAATGATAATCCACAGTGCATTAATTTAGGGGTGGGGTGTTCTAAACAAGAGGAAGCAACGTTTATTAAATTTTTTAAGGAATTCAAAGATGTTTTTGCATGGATGTATGACGACCTAAAAACCTTTGACCCTAACATGATACAACACGTCATTCCTATGAAACCCCAAACCTTGTCGTTTCAACAAAAGTTAAGAAAAATGCACCCTAAACTCGAACCGACCATCAAAAAAGAATTAAATAAACTCCTGAATGCTAAGATAATTTTCCCAGTTAGGCACACGCAATGGGTCTCTAATCTGGTCCCTGTCCAGAAGAAGAGTGGTGAAATCCGACTATGCGTCGATTTTCGAAACCTTAATCGAGCGTCTGATAAAGACAACTACCCTGTCCCACCCATGGAACAGATCCTTCAACAAGTATCTGGTTCTGAAAGATTATCCTTATTGGATGGTTTTTTAGGGTATAACCAAGTCCTGATGTCTCCTCCAGACCAACTTAAAACTACCTTCTGCACTCCATGGGGCACCTACGCTTATAGGAAAATACCCTTTGGAGTCATTAATGTTGGTGCCACTTTCCAGAGAGTGATGGACATCGCTTTTCGAGGCTTAATCAATCAATATATCATAGTTTACCTAGATGACGTTACTATATTTTCGAAAAACAAAGCTGATCATCTAGCTCATTTGAGATCCGTTCTACAACGATGTCGTAAGTATGACATTTCCTTGAATCCTAAAAAATCTATCTTCGCAGTAGAACAAGGTAAGCTCTTAGGATTTATTGTATCAAGCAAAGGGATGATTATCGACCCTAAAAGGACTCAAATCATCTCAAAACTTCCCCCTCCCTCATCAAAAAATTCTATGCAGTATTTCTTAGGCCAGATAAACTTTGTTAGGATATTCGTCCCCAGTTTTTCAAAAATGGTGAGACCTTTACAGAATTTAATAAAGAAGGACGCACAATATCATTGGGGACCCTTAGAAAACCAAGATTTTAATTCAATAAAAAAGGCCATAATAGACGCTCCTTCTCTCATGAGCCTCGACTTTTTGCAAGACTTCATGCTCTACACATTTGCTTATGACCACTCCTACGCTGCTGTCCTAACTCAAAAGAATGTTGAAAACAATGAAGTCCCAATTGCCTTTATGAGCTCTGATTTCAAAGGCGCAGAACTTAATTACCTAGCAGTAGATCAACAATACTATGTTGTTTTTAAAGTAGTAAATCACTTCCGATCTTATCTTTTGAAATCTAGGACGAAAATTATTGTCCCTTACCCGGCCGTTAGAAATCTGTTAGTGCAGAAAGAACTAGGCGAAAAGAGGGTGAAATGGGTCACCTCCTTACAAGAGTATGACATATAAATCACCCCAGCAAAAATAGTGAGAGGCCAAGGGATATGCAAGTTAGTCACTGACTCAGCGACATGACAACAAAAAGAAAATGATGTGTCAAACCCAAGACAACACAACCAAAATTCAATCTGTTGTGTACAAAAATTTGTCAGTCCCTGGTATGACGATATAAAATTCTATCTTGAACATGGGTCAGCCCCCCGCCACCTGGATCCCACTAAAAGAAGAGTGTTAAGATTAAAATCTGTCTCCTTTCAGTTGATTAATGGTATTCTGTTTCATCAAAATTTTGATGGAGTACTAATGCACTATCTTGAGAAAGATGAAGTAGAAAAGGTCTTACTAGAATTGCACGCAGGAGAAGATGGTGGGCATTTTGGTGGGGATACCACTGCCCATAAAGTATTAAGAGAAGGTTATTACTAGCCTACACTTTTTAGATATTCTCATGCCTTATGTCGCAAGTGTATTATTTGTCAAAAAGCATCCGGGCGGATACATAAACCAACCTTCCCTTTGCAGCCTGTTTCAGTAGAATCCTCTTTTTAGCAGTGGGGTCTTGATATTATAGGTCCGATCAATCCACCATCCTCTCAGCAGCATAAGTTTATTATAAAAACCACATATTACTTCACTAGGTGGTCTGAAGCTGCCCCATTAAGAGCTATAAATACCAGTCATGTAATTTCCTTTTTAAATTCGAATATTATTACTCGTTTTGGTATCCCTGACTGTTTAGTATTCGATAACGCTTCATATTTTTCATCTCTTGAGATGAGTGATTTCTCTCTAGAAAAAAGAATTAAATTAAAATATTCTTCTAGCTATTACCCTCAAGGTAATGGATTGGAAGAATCAACTAATAAGAATCTAATTAAAATCATCAAAAGAAAATCACAAAAATTGGCACAATGCACTGTTAAACGCAATCTGGGATGATAGAGTAACTCCGAAAACTGTTGTGGGTAGCTCTCCCTTCTTTCTCATCTATGGCAGAGAAACAATTCTTCCACCACATATTCTTCTTCCCTCACTACAGCTATCATAGAAAATACAGGAAGAGGACTGCCCCCCATTGGAGAATCGAATTAACGCATTATTAAAACTAGAAGAGGTAAGGGCTCAAGCAAAATGGAAGTTGGATCAGCATCAACTTGTGGTTAAAATCTGGTTTGATTCCAACTCTGCCTCTGACAAAAACTTTGAAGTAGGTGACCTTGTCCTAAAATGGGACAAACCACATGAGGGAAAGGGAGAGCATACAAAGTTTCAAAACTTATGGCTAGGACTATTTTTAATTGCCGAGAAATTGGGTCCCAACTCTTTCAGATTATAGAGTCTAGAGGGACAGCCAAACACCTATCCAGTGAATGGCCAAGCTCTAAAAAGGTATTTCTCTTAAGGACAACCCTGTGTACACTTTGTAAATATTTTTCCTTTGTTTGTTTTTTTCATTTTCTTTTGCTATTTTGGTTTTGATTTCTCCCTTATGCTTATCAATTTTTACTTTTGAAATACATGTACCTGCATCATGAACTGTTTAGATTAAGAGAACAGAAAACATTTTCCTCTAAAATGACTGCTAAAAGTTTGTCTAAACATCAATTATGATATGCTTCTGAAGTTTACAGCCATGTTAAAGAAAGCCTGTTGTTTGAAAAGAGTTTATTGATTTCAATCTGTAATTGAAGCCTGTCACGATCATCCATTTTTCTTCTTACACTGTCCCTATTCCTTAAGGTAACAACTCAGAAGATGTCTCCCTACCTTCGAAGGTCGGTTTGTTAACAAATTATCTCTAGATCTTAAAAAAGGATAGTTTAAAAATCTTTCTCAAGGTCTCTAATTTGTTAAAATATGTCCAAAATATCATAATTTTCAGCGTCACCCCACTCAATTATATATCTTTAAAAACCAAATAAATCATTAAAGAGTTGTGGGAAGTTCTTGTAAACCAGCCGGGATACTGAACAGGTCTGTTGGCAGCAGGTAAATGCATGCATGACACCAAGATAACTTCATCAGGGTACTGAATAGGCCCGCTGGTAGCGAAGCAATGTCGGGTATATGAAAATTTGCAAATATGGAATCTCTTGACCTTAACATGTCCTTTATTCTGATCTGGAACTTCTTGGTAGGATACATATATCAGAGTGGGTTAAATGGAAACCCTGTCGAGGCTATGGATGCCTGCTGGCAGCAGTGGCTCTGTCAACAGTATTGAATATTTTATCCTTAATATCGTGACTCGCTTTTATTAAGACTGTTATCAGTTTTCATCTTTTAAAATACCCAGCTAGAATTTTTATGACTGATGATGATGTTTAAAAAAAATTTGGTTGTTTTTGAGTTAGATTTATTCTCATTATCCTAATCTAGATTTGTTCATTTGGCAGAGATAACTACTTCTACCAATGTGTTGCCATTGTTGGCAGCCATTTTCATTCCTATCTTTTCCTTACAAGCTGCCTACACAAGGGTTTTGAACCCGCTTCGTAATTTTTTAAAATAAAACGACACTATTATCTTTCGCTTTCACATACCTTCTTTTCATTTTCATTTTCACGACTGCAAGCATGAAAACCTAGAGTTGGAAGTCATGTTGATTGCATTAAAATGATCTTTTGGATTGTTATAAATATTTTTGTTCATGTGGTCATAACTCTTTTACCTCCAACTCACTACTGGTCATACATTTATCAAAACACCAAACCTCCACTCACTTTGCATTTGACCATTGTCAATATGGTTTCGATTTAGCAATGGTTATATGATATTTTGGTGTCTTTGATCAAATCCTTGGTGCAATGGTTTTATTGAACACATTAATTTTGGGGTCGAATCGTTGGTGCAATGTTCGACATATTGGTTTCTTTTAAATCATACAAATGCCATTGTTTATTTAACATTCGGATCGAGTTTTGGTTATGTATTTCATGGTTTTCAATGGTTATGTGATAATCCATTTGACATGTTGTTTACAATGCTTTTGATATACATTATTGTGATTTGAATGAAACATTTTACCAAGGCGTCGTCGATTGTACAACTGACATCATAGTTTTGCATGGTTTCAATTTACTCCACCACCCTCACACGCATAAGAATTAATTCTCTGTCTTGCAGTTCAGGCTGCCTTTTCTTGTTTTGGGGAAGCTGTGGGAAAAATGGTTCTATTCCTACCCTGTCAAACCCCCTCGCCAATTACCCTCTTGATCCTGTGCTATTTTCTATGGCTCCTGTAGTGCGAATCAAACCCAACGACGTTCAAGCTTTTCTCTTGTTTGATAACACCCGAGAGGACCTCGAGAGGAATGGGTGGAGGGTTTTTATTGAGAAGTTCGAGGGTTTCAACCTTGCAGTCGCTCAACAATTTGCACTTACATTTGATGGATGAAGGGCCAAATTTGGGGACATCCAACTCGAATTGAACGAGGATTTCCTTAGCTCAGCCACTGTTCTTCTAGCCAAAGGGAAGAAGTGGTTTAAAAATTTGAAGGTGGATGAAGTACCATGGCCACTACTATTTACCTCAAGGAAAATCAACAGTTGCGACAAAGGTATGTCAGTCACAGCTCTTAAGTCTAGGTGGCATGATGTTTTGGCCATTAACAAGCAATTCATTACATGCGAGGGTAAATACGGTTTAGTTTTCCTTTACCACCTCCGACTTCTCATGAGTTTCATAGATTTTCCTTTGAATATGCCACATTTCCTCCTTCGGAGTTTGTATAAAATGGCTAAACGTTACAAGAGGGAGAAAGTCGACTCCAGCCTCTTCTACCACTATTTAATTAAAATTATTGTGGTTCATCATTTGAGGTTGAGTGGGGACTATTGGGAAGATTTCTTGTTGAGGAATGGCTTTGCCAGTCCTAAAATTGGACAAGTTGACAAAACCGTGGTCACAGAAACCCTTGTCGGGCCTGTCGGGCCCCCTCCTACACTCTTACCCACTATTGAACCCTCGACCTACCCAAATGATAACCTACCCAAAACCCTGCCTGACTCATGTTTAAAAGACAGTGCTAAGCCTGTTAAGAGGCCTGTAAGGAAAAAAGGTAAGGGTAACAATGATGTCAATTGCAAAGGTAAAAAATCCGTGCGCTGGGTATCAAGCGGTTTCTAATCGAGGAGTATCCATACTCACACGGCCTTTGTTCAATCAATCCCTATGACTATGTGACGAAACTCCCGCCATGCCTTAGAGATGACCCCAACTTCCCTGAGATCAAGCTCGACAGTGGAACTGCTGGTAAATTAAGAGATTCTTCACCTGTAATTACACGGCCTAATCAACCACAGTGCAATGAATGCAACTCTTGGCTCGACCGATATTATACAGATGTTCCTTTGCTCCAATCCCGAATCAAGTCCTTGGAGGACCGAGTAAATGTGTTAACCAAGGAAAATGACAGACTGCAAGCTAATGATAAAAGGAAAAATACCACAGGCTTTGTCATTTTCAAAAATGTAGAGGCGGCCACTGCCATTGTTAATTCAAAAATAGCTTGATCGAATCGTATCCCTGAAACCAAGGTATGGTATTTCAACAATGATTTTAGAATGAGTTTTTTTGTTTTGAATTAGCATAAATGATTTGTTTTCTTATCGTATCTATTTATTTTATGATGGAATTGATACAATATGATTATGTTTGTAAATAATAACTAGCTACAAAATCGTGAGATTCTGTGAGCTAGTTAGTAAAATTTGAATTTGTTGATTTTTTTTAACTAAAATGCAATCTGAAATCGTGTATTATTGTGCAATTTCAGGTACACATGAATTCTAAAGGAGACTGGATCGATTGTGTCATATTTGGACATGCTTTTTCTTTACATACTTTTGGATTAGGCTGTTAGTCTTAGATGGAAATAGGAATCCGGGAGATTGTTCCCATAATTTTCTGCAACAGTTTTGATAATTTCCACAAGGAATGTTTTCATCCTGTAGCCTTTATATATGTATTATTTTTGTAAACAAAACCATCAGTTCTTGGAGAGAAGAGACTATGGATGGATGATTATTCAGACTTGAATGAAAGTAGATGTTTGTACGGCTTTAGCTTTCAATACATTATACTTTTGTTCAAGTTTTAGTTCATTTCAATTTGTAATCAAATTATTGACTACTTTAGATATCAAAATTTGTTAGAGGTTGATGTGATGCGATATAAATAGTGTCCATATTTGATGTATCTCATTTTACATACAACAATTATCCTGTTTTAATTTAATGAACATAAGGTTAATCTTCTTGGTTAAATGAGCAGTTATATACAAATCTTTGCAGTGGGATTTATCTTAATGTAATCATTTGTAAATTATAAAATTGTTGTTGCTACATCCTTTACCTATTCTGTCATTAGAATTCATAAGTGTTGTTGCTTCACATTTACACGAAGTATTGGAGAATCTGGTGTGGGTTGGCCTCATCAAACAGTGAACGCAGATGCCTATGTACAAGACAAGTAGGAGATGATGATTTCAGGTTAGTTTGCTATTTGATTTTAATAGTTTAATTAATATGAGAATTCTCTGTAGTTTAGATAGATATACAGTACAAATTATTATTTTTATTGCTTAATTAGATAGCTTTTGTTTCATTTCTTTTTCATAAAAGTTATAAAAATCCAAAAATACTAGCTTCGCTGTCATAAGACAATTCATATATGATTTTGCAGATTTCGATCAAAATTTGCATTTTGTAAATATTGTATAGTTAATAGAGATACAATATATCAATACAATGTACATTTAATAAGTAGGATTATTATTTCATTAATATTAATTAGCGAACTGTGAATATATATTAGACCTGTATATAATTTGCAGAAGCTGTTTTTCACTTAGATTAGTTTCTTTAGCTCAGTTGTTTTTACTTTCTTGGGACTTAGATCGGCCAACGGAGCCGCTAAACCCATCGGAGTGGATTAATCCAAATGTCTTGGGTTATTTAGACAACCCTGGACCAGATCCACCCCTCTAGTTGACGAGCGGTCAATTTCGCCCATCAACAGGGTGAAGCCTTGAAAGTACTGGCCATGATATCACTAGGGGAGAGAAATCAGTTAATGAGGCAAGGACTGGTTTTTGAACTACCAACCACCCCCATGAATGGGAGCATTTTCTAGCTGCATGAATTCGTCCTAAAGTACCGTAGGGTCTGATAGACTAGGCGGACCCGAGCTTCCTTCTGACAGAAGGAAGGTGACAATTATACACATGGAGCCAACAAGAAGAGGAGATACTAGACAAGGGTGGAATCTCGCAAGGGAGAGTCGCGAAGCTCTCCAGTGAATCATGAACAGAAGGCCGCGATCTTGATGCCAAAGAGTATCTAAGAAACCTCGTCGAGGCCACAACTGAGTGAGAAATCTCCGAGATGAAGAAAATAGGACCTGAACATAAGCTGAAACAGAGAGAGAACCCTCGAGAACTGTGAGAATTCCCTGGTGATATCATGGCTTGGCACGGGGGTGTCCAGAGTGCTAAGAATGAATGCCTCTAAGCCTATGGTCATGTGGAAGGATGAACACCCACAATCAGTTGGTTGGTGGCAATCTGTAATAGATAAGTGATCTCCTGCCCTATGTAATTTAGTTTTAACTGTGTATGAATTGGTTATACTGTGCATGCTTTCAGGAATGTGAATGAATGCTTAATGGATATATTGTATCCCTTCTATTTTTGCTTGGTTGTATAATTAGGCAAGTAAGGAATTATATGGTTCGGACATGACTTGTTCTCATAAATTATTGAGTTCTGTAGTGTCTTAAGCTAGAGCCACGAACTATGAGCTCGTCGACCTTAGGCATAGTTTCATATACGAAGGTTTACTCACCTAGTCATTTTGAGTCCCTTAGAGGACAAAGATTGTTAAGCTCAGGAAAGGTAGTTCGGATATGCATAGGCTCTCTGTGAGGAAAACAGAACCCCAAAACCCCCTTGTTGATGGAGCACAATAGTTGTGCTGAAGATCCCTCTAGGTGTTAAGTCCAGGAGAAAGAGCACAAATCTCTCAAGTCCTTCATAGTTGACGAAGCTCAAGAAGGATAGCGAGTTTCAAATACCGAAAGAGAGTACCCTTTTTTTCTGCTAGACGAACGGACGAGATCCTTTTGGGAATATCCTAGGCCCATTAAGACCAATGGATATAGAGGAGGAGCACGGGCGTTAACGCCTCAATCCCTTCAGCCTTCGCAAGTAGCGAAGAAATCGGGAATGTAGAACCCAGGATCCATGAGGAGTAACAAGAACCCTTAGATTAGTTTCAAAGAAAGGATCTGGACTGTCAAAGCCATGCCTAGACACTCAGAGGAAAGCGCAAAAGAGATTTAGGTAGAGTCGTCAGATCTAGCACAGAGGACCAATAGTCATTAGATCTGAGAGAAGGTGCGCGAGGTTTAACCCTCGCATAAGCAAGAGTGGGGATCCGCTAAAGTCCTGAGACCATCAGGACCATCCATCTAAGGGGACATGTGGTGAGTAGTCGGTGTTTGGAGGAATCACCGAAAGCATCGAGACCATCTATTCTGGAGGACACGTGTTGGAGATATAGACCCATCGAGGATTTGGGAACCGGGAAATTAGAGGGGAAGAATTCCCCAAAATCAGGAAAGGAGATTTCCTTAAAGAATCGGGAGCGTTCATATCAAGGACGCGTGGCATCAATCTGGAAGTCGTCGAGGATTTGGCACTGGGAGAACGAGGGTGAAGACCGGAGAAAACTCACGAAAGGAGATTTCGCGAAGGATCAGGACCATCCATCGGAGGGGATAGGTGGCGAGTGGTCGTTGTTTCGTGGATCGGGAGAACATAGGAGAGAGTCTTTCGACTCCCTCATATGAAAAATTGCGATTGGATCCAGACCATTGATCAAGGGGAGGTTTGGACCATTGATTTGGTTCATCAGAGAATCGGGGTTCGGGAGTTGGAGAACCTTGTGACCCAGAGTCGAGAGTTTTGAACTCCCGGGTGACGAAGTCCCAAAATCATTGGAAGCTTGGACCCAGTCCTTAGGGAAGGGTCACATCAGCGCATAGAAGTGAGGGCTAGAACGTGCTAGGGTCTAGGTGGAAAACAAATTTTTAGACTTCGGGGATTCTAGGGACGAGAGGTTGAAGTTGGGTCACGATTCCTCGAATCGTGAAAGCCAAAGTTGTCAAAGGAGTGGCCCCAGGTCACAGGATAGTTCCACGTGGTGAAGGCATAAAGGAGGATCCAAGGAGTTTGTTAAACCCTTTCAAGGTTTGACATTTCAACATATTGAAGGACAATAATTGGGGTGCTTAGACATTTGGATCCCCGGTATCATGAAATGCGGTGAGTCCTTCATGGGTTAGCTGATGGTCAGAGGGATGTGGTCACATGAACAAGAGCCAAGGGAGGAGCTAGATTCCATTCCAGAGTTCGGCATTTCAGAGGAGAAGAGTTGGGGTGCTTTTCATTTAAATCCCTGAAGTCTTGGTTTGCGAAAGACATCCTTTGGGCGTAGGTCAGGGTCATAGTGTGGATGATCACATGGAGGTGAAGCCCACACTTGGTTCTTAAGTTGTACATGATGGGTTTTCAATGAAAGGATTGATGGATTGGTTTAGTGAAGGTTCCGATAGGAAGAGCTAGGGCGCTAGGACCTCGTAGGACCTTGGGGATTCTGTCCCTCGAAAAAAAGGATTTTTTTTTTTTTTTCCATAGTGGGTGTGTGACAAAATGGTATCAGAGCATGGTTACAAAATTTGGCCTACTTGGGCTTATGCACGAGTCACAAAAAGAGGTATCGTTATGTCATTACTCTTTAAGGAGAAGGATTGTAGAATTGAACTTGTGATTTTGGGAATTCTTGTTGAATTTCAGCAAAGGATTTTCTTTAACCCCTTTGTTAAAATGGTAACTACTCTTATCGAAGTAGGGATATGCTAATTGACAGTGATAATAAATCTTGAATGTGAATAGTTGAAGATAGAGGGGAAATTTCGTATGCTGAGTGTGCATATAGAGCACAAGGAGTGCATATAGAAACAAGATTGTGTTAAATTTTGAAAGCTTGGAATTCTGAACACAGAGGTTGATTCTAGAAGAGTTGATGCCAAGTTCATGGCTGGAAGTCATTGAAAATCTGAATGGACAATGGAATTCTCGGAGGGAGGAATATTGAAATTCCTTGAACCGTTAGATCTAGTTGATCAACAAAGAAGATAAGACTGATAACCTCTCATCACTCACAATCTCAAGAGGAATAGTATCCGTTAGATTGGAATCAACGAGAGTCATTGATCTAGAGCTTTGAGGTTTCATCTATTGGGAAAATAGAAGCGTAGAATTTCCAAAGTCACGCCAAGTAAATCACTGATTCAATCAAGGCCATTGGTTAGTGGATAACTTGAACCGTAGATTTGGTGTAATCAGATCTTCGAGAGTCAGAGGTTTAGAAGTCAACGGGAAAATTTTTGAGAACTCGCAAGTCACAAAATCTCAACATCCAACCTGGCTAATTGGATCAAGACAGGTGGTGGATCATTGATCTAATGCATACAAATTTCAAGATTCGAAATCGAAAATTAGGAGGTGAAGACTCTGCCAGAATACCAAAAGGTGGAAAGACATGATTTGATCAGGACCATTGATTGGCAGAGAGATCTGGACCGTTGGATCCAGGTTGTCAGACCCTCATGGATCAGAAATTTGGGGAAATGGTGGAGCATTGTATGTAGATTCGTCGAAACAAGGGATCCCAACGCGTGTCTAGGAGTTGACCCCAGGTTCCGAGTGAAGGGTCATGTGGATAAAAGAGCCAAGAAAACCTTAGCCTCAGGTTTTTGGGTTTTTGTATTTCGAGGATCGAGGAACCAAAGTTCCTTGCAACAAGAATCCCAAAATCATGAAATGCGAAGTGCCTTTTAGTTTGGATCATGGTCACCACCGGTGGTCGTGTGAGGAGAAGGCGTGAGCTAGTATGATGAATACTTAGCTATGTTTAATTATACTTAAGTGCATGAGTTTAATGCACTGTGAAGCTTCAAAATAGGAAGCCTGATATTCATACCAGTAAGGTATGAATGATATGAAACATGCAAGTAATGCACATGTATGATGTGAGAGTATAAGTATACTAGAGGTCCAATATGATTTCTCTAATGAGTGAAATGTGAGGCAAGAATTGCACTTGCCAAGATTGAATGAATACCATGGATGCATGGTTGACTCTGTTTTGAAGAGTCGTGAAGGTTCTTTCTTGAATGATAGCTTAAGGGGGATGTGCTCCATATCACTAGGAAAAGCCAATGCACATAAATGAAAGAGTAAACGAGCAAGGATGCCATGTTGTCATGATAAGAGGCAAATGTTTATGCCTTTGAGGATCACATGACAATGATTGTAAACAATCATGAGTTGACTGATTTTAAAAATAGAGATGTATGTAGGCTATGAAATATACCTATGGCAACTACTTATTAACAAGCTGAAGCTAATTCAAATTTGAGACCATCACAGATAGTGATGGATATGCAACAAGGAAGTTGTAAGACGAAGGAGTTCTCGGTGGAGGAACTATATAAGGACTCTATCAGAAGAACAGAGTCACAACCCTAATAATTGTTGAAGGTTGGACAATGGACTGTAAGGCCTGTCTATATATAATAATCTTAGATTACATTTTTAAAGTATCATGTAATGAATAGAAGACTAACAACTGAATATTGACCAATTCTAATAACTGAATGGTAGTGTGCAGGATGCAGATGTTCATGATCCATTATGAACAAAAGTTTGTTGTTAAAGCATGTTTCTATATTCCAAAAAAAAGTTAGGGTGATACCTAACCAAGACTGCTCAGGGAAAAAGAGAAGGAAGACCACAGTAAGAAGTAGATTGCATAAGAAAAGGTAGTGAAACCTTAGAGATAACTCGACTGGGCTGAAAAGTCCCAGGCGATGTAGAAAGAATTTGAAGAAGGGGAGAGCCCTCAATTCTTTCCTTGTTGTGTATTATGTTTTTCTATGGGATGAGAAAGCTAATATGTTGATGAATGAAAATGTTTTGTCACCGTAGTAATGATGGTTGTAATGTTGTGAAAATGATTAAGAACTGTTTTGTTGCACTCATGAAAACATTAAGGACAGTGTGATGAAGTACATACATATATGTTGAGACATGTCTGAAAATATTTTATTAATTTAATGCTATGGTAATTGCATTTTAATTTACATGATGACTAATGTGCTTATGGTGTATGT
>ML788043.1:149062-167205 GCA_009831015.1 Picea engelmannii | reverse complement strand
CTCTTTTTGATTTAATGAGCTCGAGGAGGATAACACATGCTCGATATAACTCACCTTCGGTAAGTTCCTCTTCCTTTGTTTAACGAACCGGAAGAAGTAAGGGTTCAGTCCCATATGGGTCTGTCGATGTGTGCTTTAATGAGTCCAAATACAGAAAACTCGAAGGTTTTTCAGGATTATAGAGTTTGGAAAAACACTTAAAAGAGAACTCTCTCAGTTCCTTTTTCATACAGTAGTCTAACGAGACCGAAAAAGAGATAAACTATCACTCGAAAGACACCCTTTCTGACCTTTTAACGAGTGTGAAAGGAAGCAAGGTCACTCGACAATATTTTCATATTTAGAGATTCTGAAAATGGTTTAAAGTAGACTTCAGGGGGGTTCCTTTTTCGTGTGTTCGTGTATCCGTACGGATCCGAAAAAGAGATAAAAGTTTACCCGGTTACGTTCTCATATTATCGAGCTCGAGAACGAACTAAGACTATGCTCATAAGCGTGACAAGGTGAATCATCTGTCAGAACTACCAGGAAACCTGCGATGTCAGAACTACAAACCAGGGATTTATCGAAGCCATTATATTATTAGAGAAACCCATAAATGACCATACCTTATCAAAAATGAAAATTTATAAATAACAATTCATTGAAAATTTCATTTTGCAAGGATTTTGGAGTAGTGAAGATTCTCAGTTTGAAGTGGATCTTGTTTTGTTCGTTGCCGAAGCTACGGTTGACCATTTCGATTTCCATTTGGACCAGGTAGATGTCCATCCCTTCTTCTTTCAAACACATGGTTTCACATTCATTTTAATAGCATCATTTATTTTAAAATATGAAACCCTAAGTTGCTCCAAATAGAACCAAATCAACCTCTTTCAAAATCAATGGAAAAATGGGATTCTTTTACAAAAACGTTTTAGAAAAGGATGGCCAAGATGAAAACGCCCCAATAGTCAATTAGATAGGTCATTTTTTGGAAAAAGAACCCATGAAACATCTTCCCATATGCCCACGCATCCCCAAAGTCGTTTTGTTTTTTTAAAACGTTTTCATTATTATTTAATGAATGTTAAATGGCTAGGGAGGGCGTGGTAATTATAAAAGAGTGTGTGGTCACTTTTAAATGATGTGGGCACCTTATTTCATTTTTTTTAATTGCTTTTTGAAAATTGTCGAAATTGCCAAAACGTGGGAATAATGGATTTCTTTATTTTTTGTCTTGTAGATAATTTCGGTGACCATGATCGAGTGGAAAGAAAGAGAACATGAGATGGATGACTTAGCTTCCTTGCGAAGTCCTCTCACATGGGCCGCATTGCGATCTTGTGGTTTGCTCAAATTCTTCAAGTTGAAAAAAATGAAGAAAGAGATCTTATTGCTCAAGCATATGATCGGCCTATGGGATGTTGCAGAACAAGGATTCTGTATCAGCACACAACTTTTAACCATTGAGTTAGAAGACGTGTATTTTTTGACTGGCCTCTCGAAAAGAGGGTTCCCCATATCTTTCTCTAGGTAGAGGGCACTACCTGAACAAGTGGATGTGTATCTGTCTTGCCACTATATCCCAGGAGCAAGGCTGGTAGGGGGTAGAATCCCTATCAAGGATATTCGAGAACTGCCCCTCCGGTCTATACTGTTTGCTATCACGACCATGACAGGCAGTACTAGCGGGCATCTGGCATCAAGATCGCAGGTGGCTTATGGTGTTCAGTGTTTGGAACCAACACTGTTCAACTGGAGTGCAGGGTTCCTTCGAAATGTGAAGGAACATATTTCACGGTGCAGGACTGGACAGAAGCAGTTTGGTTATGGCTCATTTTTGGTCTCATTTTTTCTAGAGCGCATCCCTCAGATGCAGCCTCAGATAGCACTGGCGGTGCGACCAGTGGATGAACCTAGGATGGAGAGGTGGACCAGTCTGTCTCCAAGGCTAGTATCGGAGTCAGAGTTCCATTTCACTGGCGATTTCTTTGCCTAGCTGAGACGACAGTATCTCTAGATAGAGGACTTCCCTTATGCTGAGGTAGATCCATCATGATCAACTAATTCAAGAGATGTTGTGGTTTATCAACTCAACCGTATCTACGCTATCCATTTTCCTATCCTGCTACATCTACACTTACAAGTTTGTCGCCTTGAACGAATGTTCGATTACATTGAATATAGACACATTCCAAGAGAACTTAATAGTGTTTCAGATTCATTAGCTAACTATATCATGGATCGGCATCTTGCCCACATATAAGAGTTAAGCAAAACAAAACTGTACATTACATGTAAATTAAAACACATCACAGACATCATCATGTACAAATCATTGGCAGTATCCATCATGATCAACTAATTCGTATCCATCATGGCAGTATCAATCATGATCAACTAATTCGTAGGCACCTCTATGTAGAACACGCTTCACGATGTAAGGACCATGCCACAGAGGTTCTAACTTTCCTGTCCCCAATTTTTCGTGAGCTTGGTCGTAAACGAGGACTAAGTCTCCTTCTGTAAAAGTCCGAGGGTGGACGGATTTCTCATATTGACTCTTAATTCGTTTCTGATGTGCCTCATTGGCGAGAGAAGCATCACAACGTGTTTCATCCAATTTGGATAGATACAAGAATCGTTCTTCTTCACCAGAAGTATGGGGCAGGAGTTCTACTTTCAATTTGAGTGATGGAATCTCACACTCGATTGGTAGGACGGCTTCAATGCCATAGACCAACTGGAAAGGGGTGAATCCATTTGAAGTTTTCACAAAGGTGCGATAAGCCCAGAGAGCGGAAAAAATTTGTTAGTGCCACGATGTTTTGTTTGCCCCTACCATGCGCTGGATCATGGTTTTTAGGACTTTTTTGATAGCTTCAACTTGTCCGTTCACTTGAGGGTAGTAAGGGGATGAGTTTTCATGGCGAAAACCCAATTTGACATGTAACTCGCTCATCATCTGGTTTTTGAAGTGTGCACCATGATCAGTGAAAATGGCACGTGGTACCCAAAAATGAGTTATGATATGGTTGAAAAGGAACAGAGCTGCAGTACGACCATCATTCAGGAAGGTAGGCATGGCCTCAGCCCATTTGGTGAAGTAGTCGATGACGACGATGATGTAACCATGCCCCCTGGTTGAGGTAGGCTTGCACTGCATGAAATTGATGCCCCATTTGGCAAAGGGGCTGATGGCGATAATAGGGTGCAGCGCAGTAGGGTGGGTGCGTGTATTATTGTTAAAGAGTTGGCAGGGTGGGCATTTTTTGATGGCCTCGATGCACTCTTTGAAAATTGAGGGCCAAAAATAGCCGGCACGTAGGAGTTTTTGGGCTGTGGCCATCTCAGAGAGGTGACCGCCACAGGCGCCAAGGTGACAGTCGTTCAAAATGCGTTTAGCCTCCTCATGAATTAGACATCACCGAAGGATGGTTTCAATACCATGGCGGTACAAGGTATCACTGAGGATGAGATAACAGTGAGAGTGGTGATGAGTGCATCGACGCTCTTTGCGAGAGATGTTGGGCTGAAAATTTTGGGTTTGAAGGTAGAGGAGAATGTCTCCGTACCAAGGATCAAAGGTGCTGATGAGGAAGAGAGATTCATCGGGGAGAGAATCTCTAGTTTCGATGTCTTCATCGGCATGAGGTAGAGCACAAATGAGCTCGACAAAAACCAGGGATTTTTTGGCTTTAGCCTTTGTAAACTCAAGATCGAATTCTTGAAGAATAACGATCCATTTTGAATATTTGCCCCCAAGCACTTGACGTGTCAGTTTGTGGTACATGGGGTTGGAGTCTGCGATTACCGTGGTGGTGCGTAATAAGATGTAATGGCGGAACCTCTGGACAACGACGACGGCTACCAGAGCCAGTTTCTCGACATGTGAATATCTGAGTTCAGGTCTAGATAGACTCTTGCTCAGATAATAAATCACATGTTCTTTTCTGTTAGGGTCCTCCTGAACTAACACCATTGCAATAGTGGAAGTGGAGGCGGCCAAGTAAAGGATATAATCCTTTGTATATTCGGGGGGATGTAACAAAGGTACGTGGGTCAAAGCGTGCTTGACAACATCGAATGACCTTTGGGCAGTGTCATCCCAGATGAAAGGGATGTTTTTCTGTAGTAACCGCATAAATCCTTTAGTGATCTCAGCATAATTGCAGATGAAACGACAAAGAAATTTTTCTTTGCCTTGCAAACTTTGGAGTTGGGTTAATTTGGTAGGTGGGGGTAAGGCTAGGATGGCCTTAATCTTTAAGGGATCCACCCTGATCCTGTCTTTGGAGACAATGAAACCGAGGAGTCGACTGGATTTGACAGCAAAAATGCACTTGTGTGGGTTCAAGCGAATACAATAGAACCTGCATCGAAGAAAAATCGCCCGTAAGTGATCAATGTGATTGGATAGATTGGATGAATGGATGAGTAAATCATCAAGGTAAGGTTCCACGATATGCTTGATGTCGTGGAAAGCGTAGGACATGGCCCGTTGGAAAGTAGCACCAGCATTTTTAAGGCCAAAAGGTAGCTTTCGGTAGGTGAAAGTTCCCCATGGGAAAATAAAGGTTGTCTTATGTTGATCAGTGGGTAATATTTCAATCTGGTTATACCCAGAAAAGCCATCCATGAAAGAGAAGATTACACTCCCTGCGCAATTATCGATGATTTGGTGGATGAAGGGCGTAGGGTAGTTGTCCTTAGGACAAGATTTGTTGAGATCTTGATAGTCAACACAAACATGGATGGTCCCTTGTTTTTTGGCAACCGGAACAAGGTTGGAGACCCATTCGGTTAAAGGGACGAGGTAGATAAAGCCGGATTTGAGAATTTTTTCAACTTCTGCATTTATAGCTGCGATTTTCTTGGGATGAACCGGGCGAAGTTTTTTTCGGATGGGTTTTGCATCAGGGTAAGTTTTGATTTTGTGTATGACAATTGAAGGGTCAATCCCTGGAATTTCCTCGTAGCTCCATGAGAAGACATCGCGAAATTCCTTGAACAAAGCGGTGTAAGACACCACTTCGTCGGGTTTGCAATTAGCACCAAGGTGAATGTTTTCCATGACACCTTCTTTGATCGAGATGTCAATAACGATCGTAGTATAGATGTTACCCATGTTCCCCTCAGAGAGAGTATCTTGTGTGAGGATGGGAGATTACGGAGCATTGGAAACATCGGGAGGGAAGGCAGAGCGTATGTCTTGGTGAATTTCTTCCAATGGCAGAAGAAAAGAGGATCGATGATGGTTTTCATCCCAAGGCAAGTCGTCAATGCTGAGCATTTCCAGAATCGATTCGTCAGAAGGAAAAATGTGGGAAATGTAATTGATGGAAGATGATAGGGAATCCAACCATGAGGGCATCGAGTAGGCATCAAGTGCCAATGAATGTGACTTGTTGGGAGAGGGAGAGGCAGATTGAATAGCTATGTATGCGGCCTCGGCTGGGCTAAGTGGCATAGTGTCATTGAGCACATCGAATTCCAAAGGACTAGGTACAATCCAAGGGTCAGATGATCCCAAGGATTGATAAGGCATAGACGAGATCATATTGACGACGGAAATATGATGTGCGGTAGGTGGAAGTGGTGTAGGGAAAGTACCCATAAGGCTAGAATCTTTTAATAAGCCAACACCAACGCTTTCATACGTAACTGGGTGGTCTCCCAAAAAAAGAATGTTGTTGGTGGCAGGGATGCGAGCATCGGGTGTACAGAAATCAAGTTGATCGATGGTGACAATTTTTCCTTGATGGGGGAATTGTACACATCGGAACACCGATGAGGCGACGACATTCATAGCATAGAACCAACTTCTTTTGAGTAATAGGTTGTAGTCGAGGGGGGCATCGACCACCTCGACGTCAACGGTAACAGTTTTTTCGCCCAACTGAATGGCTAAGGATTGTAATAATCCATGAGGATGAAAACCTCGTCCATCGAAATCATGTAACATCATAGCATATTTTTTAAGGGTAGGCGATTTTAATCCTTTCCAACAAGCTAAAGACATGACACAAGTAGAGGCTCCCTCATCCAGGATAGTTCGGTGGATTTGTTGGTTGTGCACAACAACATTGATTTGGAAGGCTAGTTGGTGGGGGAGTCGTGGTTAATGATCATCTAGATTAAACATGAGGTTGTTTGATGACTCAGGATCAAAAGCGTCGATAGCGGCTAAGAGAATTCTACGTTGGCTGGGACAATGTTGTAGATATTCCAAGGCGGACATAGTGCACGGTGCTTGGGCCAAATCTTCTACAATGTTGTAATTTTGGGTAGCCCGTGAATTAAAATTGAAAGTAGATTTCTAGATGGTGCTCTTAGGAGGGTGTAAGATAGAGTCAAAAGAAGGTTTCTCAATCTGGAGTGGCCTGGATGGAGGGCCAACATACAGAGGATTGATAGAGGATGGAAACGGGTCCGGCGGAGAACAATTAACAATCTTCGTCTTATCAGGTTTAACTGGCATGTCATATGTCACAGAGCGAGTGGTTAGATTAACCCTGTTAAACATGTAAATGTGGGCACTTGTCAAGGCCTCATTGTGGGGTTGGTTGGAACTGCCCCCTGGCGTGGGGGTTTGGGCAACCAAAGATTGCTGCTGTGGAAAAGGATGAGTAAGCACAACGGGTTATGAATTTCCCTTGAAAATTTTGGCCACTTCATCACGATGTGGACAGTCTCAGGTGTAGTGATCATCACCACAGATGAGACATGGGAATTTCGGTTTTCGTTGTGGTTGTTTTCCGGCAGCAGGGGTTTGTGGTTGAGTTTTGGGTTGTTTGTTGTTATTGTTTTTCTTTGGTTTGTTTCTCGCTTTCTTCTTGCTCCCAAGTTGTTGTGAAGGGGTTGATTGGACCGCATTCACCTCAGAGACCTGAGTTTGAAGGGGGGGTAGAAGAGGGTGCAGTCGAGCTGGGAGAAGCCGTCGAAGCGGGTCGCTGAATTGTTCTAGCCGACTACGTAGCAGATTGGGTTTTGACAGAGCCAATAACTCCATCCACGTGGGAAGTAGACGATGGTTTGGATGGATCATTAGTGGCATGGGTAGCATTCAGTATCAACTCGTACAGAGTACTAGATTGTGAATAGACTAAGTCTAAATATTGAGCTCGGGCAATGGATTCTTCCTCGGTGACCACACCACCCATGGAAACATCACAAGCGATCTGGGGTAACAATGATTTAGTGAACCATTCCGCTAACAATTGGTCGGGAATGACCGCTTTGATTATCCTTCATCATCGTCTCCATTCATGAATATGATCAGAGATATGTATGGAAGTTGTCTGACGAAGGGAGGTTAATAGTTCAGTACCCGTCTCGTACCGAATGGGCAGTTGGAAGTGTGTGAGGAAGGACATGGTGAGGGAGTTGAAATCGTGAAAAGATGCGCCTGGTAATTCAATATACCATTTCATTGTGGAACCTGTAAGTGTTCGTTGGAAAAGATGCAAACGAAGAGAATCTTCCATGAGGGAGTTGGATGAGCACCACAAATGGAAAGTCATTACATGGTTGTTTGGGTCTTCTCCAGACTTTCCGTCGAATTTTGGGATATCAGAAGGAAGTTTAGCTGGAATATCTAGCCAAACCGGAGAATGATAAATAGGATCATTCATTAACCGAGACAAGTCTGGAAGGTCCAGGGTAGCTACAAAAGGTAGTTGTCGGTTAATCTGTGGGTAATGCTAGTGTGGCATGGGGACACCAGTGGGGCCAATCACTGGGTTATGTGGATAATTGTAACTAGTGGGCCCTCTTGTGTGAGGTTGGTTTTGACCAAGGTACATAGGATTTGAGGTGTTTTGAGAAGCATGTGTGAGTGGAGGATAACTGGATGGGTTTTGAGGGTTATAGGTTGGGTTGGGCACTTGTCCATAAGGAGGTTATTGTGGAGTCTGAGAATTGTGTTCTGCTGAGAACTGTGGGTTTCCTTGAAAAAGGACATTCCACAGTTTAGGTGCGGCAGACACATATTGTCCATGTGGTTGATGGTAGCATCTGGATTGAGGCTGCCCCCCAGCATGAGGGTGCCCCCCGAATGGAATTTGTCCTCCGATGGGAGGGTGCCCCCTGATTTGAGGTAGATTTCTTGGAATTTGAGAGCCAGATGTAAATGACTGACCGGTGCCGCCGAGCGGATTAGGACCACCAAGACCGGTCCCTCTGGGTTGTTGGATAGGTATGGACCTTCTCGGAATAACTTGAGTAGTAGTGGCAGTGGAAGCATTCAGTGACCTGAACCCAAAAGGAAGTGTAGGCCTTGGTGTTATAGGTGTGCCAATCGCAGCTTGGTTGACCACCGCATTACTGGCAGGAATAGTCGGAATGTGAGGGACCATTGTAGAATGGGCCGTCTGAAGGGGAAGAGTAGGCCTTGGACCAACAGACGGTATGTTCGGACCAACAGGTGGTGTGGCTGTAAAAGTGGTGGTACCGGTAAAATGGTTTAGGGGTACAGTGTAGGAGATGGGTGCATCGACACCTTCCCCTGTTCCATAAAGATCTTGCACCAAGCATGGTGGACTTCGAACAATGTCTGTGGTCCAAAAGGGGTCATCGACTAAAGGGTTTTGATGAGACCTAGTCGGAATGTCAAAAGGATTGACGACGACAAATTCACCAGCAGAATTCAGTTGGAGGATACGTCGTTCATATCCCTCTGGAATGCGGTAAGCTTCCAGAGATTCTGAAACAATCCGAAAATTCTCCAAAGTAGTGGGAACTTCTTCCTGGGAAGTTGTAGTGTTTTGAACCTTGCTCTGTTGAGGAGATTTCTCTGTAGAATGAGGGGGTAAAGGGGTGTTTCCTTCCATATTTTCTGGAGGAAGTCCCTGTAGCCTCCGCGAATGGCGTGGAGGGTCGATGTTGGAGAAAAAGATTCGGTGAAAGAGATATATGGCCAACTACCAAAACAAAACAGCATACGCTAATAGAAATCTAAGAATCACAACCAAGCAAACAGGACCTTCTTTTGATGACCGTACTAGTTGGTGATGAAATCCAACATCGCGTGATCAAGTACAGAAAGAGCGGGGATAGGGTGGAATAGTTACAATGGCGACCTGCTTAACGGACTTATGCCTTGGTGCAAGCTTCCATGCAACAATTGTGTATTTAATCTCCAAGGAGCCCGAGTGAGTTTGACCAATGTCTACTCCAGGTACAGTGAGACTTCCCGTCACCGTCACCTTGTGTAAGACCCTAAAGATTATGGCCACTAAGTTTACCAATTCGCAGTCAGCCCCTGGGCGGGAACAGTCGACAGTCTGATCCAAACGTACGGGCAGGGTATCGAGCTTGAAATCAACTAAAAGGCTTCCACGTAGTAATTGTGGATTTACCTTGAAGCGATCCCCATAATACGATCTGACCACCACAATCAGTTAAACCACGGAGGGTTAGTCCCCGTAGCTCACCCGAATGCGACCTCGTGCGTAACCCCTGTGTGAGAGGGGGATCCCAGGCAGACTTATACGATGATTGGATTTGACTCTCTGTAAATCAGGATACTACTGTTTGTTTTGGAAACTTTGGAGAGTTATGCTCACAGCCTAATCCAAAGTACTAAGCCTAGTCTACTGTTGGTGGAGGATCCTAGAAAAGAAAAAGTTCTAAATAATTTTTAATTAGCGTTGATTTTTATAGCTGTTCTTTACTCGAAAAGGGGTTCATGGAAGTGAAATGAATGGAATTATGACTCAGTCCCAAAAATGCATCAAAAATGATAAGCATTCATTTCTTTTCGATGAACATCTATCTAAGGGAGAGAGAGAGAGTTCTTTTCACTAACAAGAACTAATAAGGAGTGTCCTCAAACAAGTTTTCTTCAATCAAATCCTGATGTGATGCTAAAACTTTTGAGATGTCTTCTAACATGCACAATCAATCATGAAGATGTTTTTTATTGTTTGCATATGAATAATGATCAATTCAACACAATGATCGTCTTGCTAATTATCTTCTTGTATGAATGAAAATCAGACCAACACAAGCAAGAATCATACAAACAATACACCCTCTCGTTGTGATCAAAACAAGAAGCAAAAGAAAAGAAGCAATCAAAGAGAAAACAAGCTTCACACCCAAAAGAAAAAGTTGAAGAACAATGATCTTAACTAAAACCAAATGGAAATATATGTAGACCTTTGATGACCTTCACCAGCATTTTTCGTTCATTTGATGAGGAGAGAAAGACAATGTATGGGTTCCAAACTCCAAATGGCAGAAAAAATCAACAACAATAGTGAAGAAGGCTACAAAATCCAAAAAACAAGACGTTTGTTCTTCAAGCAAAAGACAGATGTCAAAGTTGGAAAGAAGAAGGATTGACTCACAAGGTTACCCAGCAAGAGAGACACAGAGGAAAAACCCTGAAAAAAAACAATTCTGGAAGGTTTATTGGCCAAAGGAGGGATGGCGCTCTGTTGCCAAAGGAAAGGGGCATTATAAATCTCTGTGAAAGGCTATTAGGGAGCGTTGGCACTCTGTTAACATAGGGACAGGGGTGCCAGGTTCAAAAACTCCCAAAAATGTCAAAAATTCCAAAAATTGCATTTCAATCTCGACAATTAGGATAAGTATGATGGGGTAGGAAGCCAATCAACTCATGAAACCAATCAAAAGAGGAGTGGACCAGGTCTGAAAAAATCAAGGGGTAGAACTAGGTCAATGAGGAGAAATCAAAACAAAAAGTTTCGATTTGAGGCTATCTCCCCAGTGGAGTCGCCAGTTTCTGTTGTAGGAAAATCTCCATGCAGACAGGTGGATTACCTCAAAGAGCTTGACCTTAACTCTAAGACAAAAAATTCTTAACGTGGACACTGACTTCCTTTCAAATCTATACAAACCAACACATGAGAAGGAAGGAGAACATAAGTACCTCTTTATCGACATTTGTCCCTGCACACTCCGAGTTGCGCTCTAATCCTTTGCTCCTCGCTGAGTCCTGTAGACAAACAAGATATGACCACTTCCTACTCTATTGATATTATCTTGAAAATAGATCTATCTATCAATGATAAGTTCATGTAACATTAGACACAAACTAGAAAGAAACAAGCCAAGCATGTCATATTAATGATAATAACGACAGCGGTACTTACAATCGTATATGCGAATGCGACAACTTTGTCAAGTTCCCTTCGTCTAACCCTTGCTCGAAAGATCCACAAACTGGATAACAACAACTTCACTGATCACTCTCCTTTGGCTAACTATGTGTTTCCTATAATATCATAGGTTTCATGCTAGCAATTCTTCCCCCTTTTCACCATCATAGAGCTTGCTTATATAGCTTAAGAGGAGCTTATTCTCTTGAGTTATCTTTAGAACAAGTTGGGGAACTTCCTCCTTAGATCAGGGATTCTCTGATGGAACCAAGAATTCGAATGCAACTACCTTCTAATCTTGAAATATCCTCCCCTTATTCTCCTCAATGGGCCAACCATTGCCCCAGATTAGGCAATGCTCACTCAAAAGGGGCATCAGAGTGTTGTAGCGCTCCCTAAGAAGCTTGAGGGGAGCGTCAGCACCCTAAAGGTGGATAGCGCTCCTTGAAAGGGGCAGGGGGGTGTTATAACTCTCCCTGAAGACTTATAGGGGAGCGCCAACATTCCCTAGACTAATATAAAAGAGCGCTCACCCTCAAAACCTTTGATTAGGAGCTCTTCTCAAGTGTCACGAGTTCCTTGACTTCAGTTAACCAGTTCTCCTTCTCCAAACCAAGTGTATGAGGTGTTTTAAGTGCCTCCTTAGTGTCATCATTAGAGCAGTATGCTTGAAAAACGTTTGTGACACTTATGAACAACTTGCGACACTTGCAAAAGTTGTAAGGAATATGCGACACGTACGACAATTGAGAGGAACATGCGACACTTATCCAGTTGAGTAATTTTGACATGTAACACTCCTGCCCTATGTAATTTAGCTGTAACTGTGTATGAATCGGTTATACTGTGCATGCTTTCAAGAATGTGAATGAATGCTTAATGGATATACTGTATCCCTTCTATTTCTGCTTGGTTGTATAATTAGGCAAGTAAGGAATTATATGGTTCAAATATGACTTGTTCTCATAAATTCTTGAGTTCTGTAGTGTCTTAATCTAGAGCCACGAACCATGAGCTCGTCGACCTTAGGCATAGTTTCATATATGAAGGTTTACTCACCTAGTTGTTTTGAGTCCCTTGGAGGATGAATATTGTTAAGCTTAGGAGAGGTAGTGCAGATATGCACAGGCTCTTTGTGAGGTAAACAGAACCCCAGAACCCCCTTATTGAAGGATCACAATAGTTGTGTTGAAGATCCCTTTAGGTGTTAAGTTCAGGAGAAAGAGAGCAAAGCTCTCAAGTCCTTCATAGTTGATGAATCTCAGGAAGGATAACGAGTTTCAAATACCGAAAGAGAGTACCCTTTTGTCTGCTAGATGAATGGATGAGATCCTTTCAGGAATATCCCAGGCTCATCAGAACCAATGGATCTAGAGGAGGAGTGTAGGTGTTAATGCCTCGATCCCTTGAGCCTTTGCAAGTGGCGAAGAAATTGGGAACGTAGAACCCAGGATCCATGTGGAGAAATAAAAACCCTTAGATTAGTTTCAAAGAAAGGATCTGGACCATCAAAGACACACCTAGATACTCAAAGGAAAGCACAAAAGAGAATTAGGCAGAATCGTCAGATCTAGCGCAAAGGACCGATAGTCATCAGATTCGAGAGAAGGTGTGTGAGGTTTAACCCTCATATAATCAAGAGTGGGGATCCGCTAAAGTCCCGAGACCATTAGGACCATCCATCTAAGGGGACATGTGGTGAGTAGTCGGTGTTTGGAGGAATCATCGAAAGCATCAAGACCGTCTATTCTGGAGGACATGTGTTAGAGATCTAGACCCATCGAGGATTTGGGCACCGGGAAATTAGAGGGGAAGAAATCCCCAAAAATCGGGAAAGGAGATTTCCTGAAAGAATCGGGAGCGTTCATCTCAGAGGATGTGTGGCAACGATCTGGAAGTCATCGGGGATTTGGCACTAGGAGAACGAGGGTGAATACCGGATAAAACTCACAAAAGGAGATTTCGCGAAGGATCGGGACCATCCATCGGAGAGGACAGGTGGCAAGTGGTCGATGTTTCATGGATCAAGAGAACATAGAAGAGAGTCTTTCAACTCCCTCATACACGAAATCATGATTGGATCCAGACCATTGATCAAGGGGAGGTTTGGACCGTTGATTTGGTTCATCGAAGAATTGGGGTTCAGGAGTTGGAGAACCTTGTGACCCAGAGTCGAGAGTTGCAAACTCCCGGGTCGCAAAGTCCCAAAATCATTGGAAGCTGGGACCCGGTCCTTAGGGAAGGGTCACATCGATGCATAGAAGTGAGGGATAGAACATGCTAGGGTCTAGGTGGAAAACAAAGTTTCAGACTTTGGGGATTCTAGGGATGAGAGGTTGAAGTTGGGTCACGATTCCCCTAATCGCGAAAGCCGAAGTGCTCAGAGGAGTGGCCCTAGGTAACAGAATAGGGCCATGTGGTGAAGGATTAAAGGAGGATCCAAGGAGTTCGTTAACCCCTTTCATGGTTTGGCATTTCGGCATATCGAAGGACAAGAACTAGGGCACTTAAACATTTGGATCCATGGTATCATGAAATGTGGTGAGTCCTTTGTGGGTTAGCCAGTGGTCAGAGGGTTGTGGTCACATGAATGAGAGCCAAGGGAGGAGCTAGACTCCATTCCAGAGTTCAGCATTTTAGAGGAGAAGAGTCGGGGTGCTTTGCATTTAAATTCCTGAAATCTCGGTTTGCAAAAGACATCCTTTGGGTGTAGGCCAGGGTCATAGTGCTGATGATCACATGGAGTTGTACACATAGTGCTGATGATCACATGCAATTTTCAATGAAAGGATCGGTGGATTGTTTTAGTGAAGTTTCCGACAGGAAGAGATAGCCTACACTAAGACCTCGTAAGAACTAGAGGATTCTATCCCTTGAGAAAAAAGGAAAAAATTTTGTTTTTGCTATAGTGGGTGTGTGACATGTTGTTACACCTTTTTCTGATAAACTGGCCGATTTCAATGCTGTTACACCCTTTTTCTGATAAACTGGATTATTTCAATGGTGTTACACCTTCTCCCGATAAATTGGTCGATTTTAATGTTGTTACACCTTTTTCCGATAAATTGGCCAATTTCAATGTTGTTACACCTTCTCCTGATAAATTGGCCGATTTCAAAGTTGTTACACCTTTTTCCAATAAACTAGTCGATTTCAGTGTTGTTACACTTTCTCCCGATAAGTTGGTCGATTTCAATGCTGTTACACCTACCCCCGAAATTTTTGAAAAAGAACCTGCTGATACACTAATTATTATTGTTCTTTCTTGCCACTTCTCTCTTTCTTTTTGCCGATGTTGTGTCTACAACCCTCCAATATTTTGTGCAACAACACCACTGATTAGACAATACTGATGCTTTCTATCTAAAAGTGTTGCTTCATTATGATGTGACTTCACATTTGGTGATATCCAGTTGGATCACTATAGTAAGGAATACGTATCTGCACAAGCTGTCATTTCTCTCATGATCCTTCATCATGCCAATTATTACGTGCCATTCTGACGGTGGTTGGATTGTGTGGTTACTCCTACAGGTCGTTATGTGTGGTAATATTTGAGGTACATGATTAATCCTATGTGTTAAAGTAATGAAGATATAAAAGAACGATTTAATATTTACTAACCAATTACACCTAGAGCCACTCTGCTTAGTTGGGGGGGGGGGAACATAAATTTAGCCGTTCATTCTGAATTTTATACACACCTCCACCACCTTTCCACCCACACTTATTTTAACTAAGACACTGTATTCTTTCTGCAAACCACGTTTGAGCTTATTACTGTTGAAGGAAAATCTCCCTACGGACAGGTAGATATCCTCAAAGAGCTAGACTCTTAACTCTAATATAGAAAGTGCTTATCATGGTCACTGACTTACTTTTAGATCTAGGTGGACTAGTGTGTGAGGAGGAAGGAGGAAAGAAGTACCTTTTATCGGTGTTTGTCCCTGCACGCTCCGAGTTGGGCTCCAATCTTTCGCTCCTCGATAAGCCCTGTAGACAAACAAAGTACGACCACTTCCTACTCTATCAAGATTAGTCCGAAATAGGTCTATCTACTAAAGAGACAAATTCATGTGATAATGAACATGAATTAGAAATAAACATACCAAGCAAATTATATTAATGAGGAAAAAACATTGCTTACATCCATAGATGAATTGCAGCAGTTTCGTCAAGTCGTCCTTGTCTACCCCTTGCTCAAACGATCCATGATCCAAATGATGATAGCTTCACCAATTGGTCCCTATGAGATCATAGGTCTCTTGCTTCCAAAATATATTTGTTCGAACACCACTTATAATATCATAAGTTTGGTGTGATTCTCCTTTTTCAGTCCCCTTTCACCATGAGAAAGCTTGCTTATATAGCCTTGGAGAGGCTCAACAACTTGAGATATCCTTGGGGAAGGTGAGGATTTTCGTCCTTCAGTTGAGGATCTACCCTAAGATCATGGTTGGACTAGGGATTCGAGATCAACTGCCTTCTAAGAATGAAAATATACTTCCCCCATTCATCTCAGCAACTCAACTGTTGCCTAAAATAGGTAGCGCTCCCTCAAAAGGGCACTTAGAGCACTATAGCGCTCCCTAGTAGGCTTTAGGGTAGCGCTAGCACTCCTAAAGATACCAGCGCTCCCTCAAAAGGGCCAAAGGAGCTTTATAACACTCCCAGATAGTGTAAGGGGGAGCGCCAATAGTTCCAAAAGAGGTATAGGGGAGCTCTCTCCTCCAAAACTTAGTTTTTGAGGTGCTTTCTGATGGCAAAAGGTTTGTAAGCCTGCTGACTCATTTCTCCTCTTCCAAATCAAATGTTTGAGTTGTTTCAAGTGTCCTTCTCATGTCGTTATAGGCATGACATAGGCATCATGGCAGCATGCTTTCTTTAACACTTGCAACACTTGTGAGAAAAAACGACACTTGCAAACCTTGTAATGACGACACTTGCGACACTATCAAAGTGAGTATTTTTTATGTGTAACAGATTGCCCCCCAAAGTATGAAGTTAGAAGATAGGAACTGATAACTGAAATTCTTTGTAGACTTTCAAGAAAGGGTATAGACGCAGAGAACCTGACAAAAGATGCACACAAACATCCAACAAATATTATGACATGTTTCAAACCCAAGGCAGGCATACCTATGCTTGGGTGATCAAGACTTGCAAGATATGGCCGCCATAAAATACATTGTGGATCCATAATTGTATTGATAAAAAAGGTATAGCCACTAAAAATACACTGTGGATCTATACTCCCATGACCTGAACTGATCGTAGCCACAAAACATATACAGTGGATCTACGAGATGACAAGACATAGCCATGACCAATACAAAGTGGATCTATGTAAAAGTATATGTGTCATTGTTCAAGAGAAACTCCTTAGCAACCTGGGAAAAGTACATATCAAAGTGATCACTCAACCTAGGGTCTTCTTACCGATCCCAATGTAGTACAAATCTAACCATGTGAATAGATATCCTGATGTCAAACATGGTAGAAACCACTTGATTACCAGTCAATGATGTAAACCGTTAACAAGCGCGAGGGAGATCACCATTAATGTCAATGATTCCCAAGATACCCTAGTACATTCCAACGAATGTGAATGGATGAGATGGAGTCGAACATCCATGGAATCATCCAATCAGAGGTCAATGATGTAAACCCACTGTCAGACATGAGGAGGCCTGCCATTGAGGCATGCAGGTCCCAAAGTACTAACTGGTTTCTAAGTCTAATCCCTGGATAATGTGTTGAAGTCAACATGAATAGACTCTTCGAAGGAGGGCCTTGATGTATCCCCCATCAATGACACGAAACAGACATAGAGATGTAATTGGTAGATCAAATGAACATGGACTGACACGGGTATTGAGACAAGATATTTGTGATGGATGACTCTTGAGGTGGATACTTCCCTTGAACACTGAGGGATGACAATAGAAATATGACATGGACCAAAACATGATAATGCAGTGGATACTGTGACTTTTGTCGGTTGACCCAAAGGAGTAAGAAAAACTCAGAGAATTGGTTCGGTGCAGAGGTTTAGCAGATTAAGATGTGCGCAAAGACAAAGTGTCGTGTTTGTTCGTGCTCGAATCGTCGTCGGGTGAGCAAAAATGGGAGCACTGGCATGCCTTGTTGGGCTTGGCAAGGCAGAACAGGATGCTGTGGATAGAAAAGGGTTAACAGAAACAAAAACAAACTATAATCTAACTACGAACTAAAAGCAAATAAAAATTCAAAAATAAACGAAAACATCAAACATGAGACACATGTGTCGTCCAAGGTTTCAGGCAGGTGCTTTATTGAAACCAGAGCGCACGCAGAAGAGAGGGACAGGTGTTCCTTCTCCCTCCAGCGGAAGGCTCTTCGGGGCCCTCAACCGAAGCTTTCCTTACAAAATGAACAGAACTGAACTGAGTGATGAAAGAACTCTGAGTTAACTGCTGATGAATTGTTTGTCAAAGGCTGAGCTCTAAATCATCTGGACAGCGTAACAATGCTTTGAATTCTCTGCTGAAACAATGAGTCCTCACAGCTATTTATAGCATTTTTCAGACGGTCATGTAACCAACTTCCGGTGTGAACACGGACCTGTTTAGGGTTCACTTAGGTCATTTAATTCGCCAAATTTGCAGAGCTGACCCTGATCTGAGGGTCAAATCACTTTGGGGGCCGGTCCATAGGCGGTCGGGAGGCCGACTTATGCAATTAATGCACCGTATTAGCAGATGCGCGGGTTTCTGTGTTGACAGGCGCGCGCCGGGGTGCGCATGCGCTAGTAACACGCTTTTGTCCCACGCATATGCGCGCGCCTCAATCTGCTGTAAAGCGCCCTTCAATTTTTGGTTACTTTGTATAGTTTTTGACCCTTCTGGAATGTTGTGAACTTAATTTAGTGCCATGAATGACTTCATTGTTGTTTTTGATGATGTGGAGTTCTTGTCGCCATGTGCAGACGAAATTTCAGTGATAACAGATGCCCCCTGATGGATGAGGTTAGGAGCAAACGTATAGCCGAAATCC
>ML788043.1:120385-135898 GCA_009831015.1 Picea engelmannii | reverse complement strand
GCAAGGCAGAACAGGATGCTGTGGACAGAAAAGGGTTAACAGAAACAAAAACAAACTATAATCTAACTACGAACTAAAAGCAAATAACAATTCGAAAATAAACGAAAACATCAAACATGAGACACATGTGTCGTCCAAGGTTTTAGGCAGGTGCTTTATTGAAACCAGAGTGCACGCAGAAGAGAGGGACAGGTGTTCCTTCTCCCTCCAGCGGAAGGCTCTTCGGGGCCCTCAACCGAAGCTTTCCTTACAAAATGAACAGAACTAAACTGAGTGATGAAAGAACTCTGAGTTAACTGCTGATGAATTGTTTGTCAAAGGCTGAGCTCTGAATCATCTGGACAGCGTAACAATGCTTTGAATTCTCTGCTGAAACAATGAGTCCTCACAGCTATTTATAGCATTTTTCAGGCGGTCACGTAACCAACTTCCGGTGTGAACACGGACCTGTTTAGGGTTCACTTAGGTCATTTAATTCGCCGAATTTGCAGAGCCGAACCTGATCTGAGGGTCAAATCACTTTGGGGGCCAGTCCATAGGTGGTCGGGAGGCTGACTTATGCAATTAATGCACCGTATTAGCAGATGCGTGGGTTTTTGTGTTGACAGGCGCGCGTCGGGGCGCGCATGCGCTAGTAACACATTTTTGTCCCGTGCATATGTGCGCGCCTCAATCTGCTGTAAAGCGCCCTTCAATTTTTGGTTACTTTGTATAGTTTTTGACCCTTCTGGAATGCTGTGAACTTAATTTAGTGCCATGAATGACTTCATTGTTGTTTTTGATGATGTGGAGTTCTTGTCGCCATGTGCAGATGAAATTTCAGTGATAACAGTGTTCAAGGGAAACTCTAAGAGTTACTTGGTAATGTTCTCAAGAGACTGCTTGGCTTGCTTCTTTCAAATTTTCCCCCATCCAGATAGATGAGTACCTCTTTTTTAAATTAACAAGCTCGAGGAGGATAACACATGCTCGATAAAACTCACCTTTGGTAAGTTCCTCTTTCTTTGTTTAATGAACTGGAAGAAGTAAGGGTTCGATCCCATATGGTCCTGTCGATGTTTTGTTTAGCGAGTCCAAAGACAAAAAACTCGAAGGTTTTTCATGATTATAGAGTCTGGAAAAACACTTAAAAGAGAACTCTCTCAGTTCCTTTTTCATAAAGTAGTCTGACGAGACCGAAAAAGAGATAAAATATCGCTCAACAAACGTTTTCTTCAAATACTTTAACGAGTGTGAAAAGAACAAGGTCACTCGGTAATATTTTCATCTTTAGAGAGTCTGAAAAGAACTTAAAGATGACTCCAATGTTGTCCTTTTTTGTAATGTTAGTCTCGTGAGGACGAAAAAGAGATAAATTATCACTCGAAATATGCCCTTTCAAACCATTTAACGAGTGGAAAAGGAAGCAAGATCACTCAACAATCTTTTCATGTTTAGAGAGTCTGAAAAGAGCTTAAAGGAGACTCCAGGGAGTTCATTTTTCGTGTATCCATACATGTCCAAAAAAGAGATAAAAGTCTACCCAGATGCATTCTCATGTATTTATGAGCATGAGAAAGAACAAAGACTAAGCTCGGTATGCCCCCATCTTGAATGTTGGTGGCTTAACTCCAGAATGATCGGCAAAGGCTGGAGACATGCCCTCCAAGCTTCAATTCATTCACCAGCTCTGAGCTTGTCACCAATTTCTCTAGTAGATGAGAAAAAGGAGAAGGATGGATGAAAATAAGGTTCACGAGAGATGATTGTTTCATTTTTTAACGAGCTTGAAATAGGAAAAGAACTATGCTCAATACCTCTGTTTCATTTTTTAACGAGCTTGCCATAGAGAAGAGAAACTATGCTCGTGGTTTCACCCGGATCATGGATTCCAAGAGGATAATGCACTGGAAGGGTACCATGTCAAAGGATGAAACGTGGTCATGGCCTCCAGGAGATCATCACTGCATGGAAGATAATCACTCAAGAAGGGACACATGCCGAGGTTCGCGATAGGAGTAAGGAGATCGAGCTCCAATAACCCTACCGAAGAGATCACCATGTCAACTACCAGATCCAAATCATTGGAAGTTGAGGTCATGGGAGACAACGCCACATAATTGACATGCGGTGGGGACGATACTATCTGGATATAAGAATCACTTAGGGAGGTAACCCAGTCGGGGCCGATGAATGAAATTTTATCAATAGTCACAATTCTTCCATCGTGAGGGACAGATATCACATGGAAAAGGGTGGATACAAGAGATTTCATAGCATAGACATAATCCTGCCCAAGGAGTAAAGAGAAATCCAAGGGGTCTTGGACTACCATGACATCGATAAAGATAGTTTTCCCTCCCAAAGTTATAGGAAAATGAGGAAGGATCCCTAAAGGTTGACTAGTTCTTCTATTAAAAGCTAATAGATTCTGCATAACCGGTGCAAGCTATGGACAACACAAAGCATACCAAGCAACAGAAGACAAAATACTAATGAATGCACCTTCATATATTAGTGTTTGGGGAATGTCCTGACCATGAACCTGTACTATAATCTAGAAAGGAATGTGAGAGGGAAGATGAGGTCCAGTTAACGCACCCCAATCAAAAAGGATGGCTTCAGTATTTGGAGGGGGTTTCACAGGAGAAGGAGGAATGCCCTCCAGCAAGGTAGAGTCTATATTAACGAGAAAAACATGGGCAGTATCAGGTTTACTCTCTAGAAGGGGAGTAGGATCGACTGGTGATTGGATCGGATCAACCAATGGTGGACTTGGATAGACCACTTTGGCACTCTTCAAAGGAAGAGTGGGACTGACCGAGGAAGGGACTGGATCAGTTACTTTCACATTCCTTAATGGAGGAATGGGATCGACCGATGGCGAAACTGGATCGACCACTTTGGCACTCTTTATAGGAAGAGTGGGACTGACTGAGGAAGGTACTGGATCAGTCACTTTGGCACTCGTCAAAGGAGGAGTGGGATCGATTGATGGCAGAAGCAAATCGACCACTTGAGTTTCATTCTCCAAGGGAAGAATGGGGTCAACGGGTGAAAACAGATCGACCGCTTTGGTGTCACTCTCTAATGGGAGAGTGGGATCAATTGAGGATGAAAATAGATCGACCACTTTGGTGTCACTCTTTTGATGAATAGTGGGGCTGATCGATGACGGAACTGGATCAGCTACTTGGGTTTGTGGTTCAATCGAGGAGGAAACTAGATTGAACACCTGATCAACCAGACTGATCGGGGATGGAACCAGATGGACCAGTCCATCAACCAACGATGGGTCGGAGGAAAGCTTATGATAACCTTTTGGAAGCTGAAGTTTTTCCAAAAGAGAAGAAGCCTCGTCCATGCGAGGACAAAGGTGAGAGTAATGATTACCTTTAAATAACATGCAAGGGAACTTGACAGTTTGCTTCTTCTTACCAACCTGAACATCACTAGTTGTCGGGATATCATCGACATGACTGACAGAGTCCGATGATGTGGAGGACCACATTTCTAAGACCTGGGTAATACCGGGGCAATCCCTCAGAAAGTGGTCACCCTTACAAAGGCTACAAGGGAATTTGGGTTTTGGATTCTTCATTTTAATCTTGTTGACCTCATCAACACTCCCAGTACTATTAATAGTAACTAGTTTCTTAGAGCCAACATCTGATGTTGTCGGGGCCTTTGTCCTTTTCGGGTTCTTCTTCTTCTTCTCTTTCCATTTCTTCTTCTTCTGATCAACCTGGCTACTTGATTTAGAGCTTTCACTAGGCGAAGAAGGAGAAATGGAAGGAGACTTGATGGACGAAGAAGGTGAAAAGTCAACATGAGGTTGATGTGTGGGTGGTGTATTGACATCCAAAGTATTAGGTGAAACTGAAACATTGGAAGGATTCAGGATCACCAGAGTGGGGAACAACCAAATTGGTAATCCAATAGTGAGTCCTGGAAGACTCGGTGTGGCAACATATGGAGGACCAAAGTTTCCAAATGAAGGAAAGATATAAGGTTCCCCAGGAGAAGGGGTTCCTCCATTAGTACTCCCAGGATTTGATGCCATTAACAATGACTTGACCTAAGGTCCACTAAGTAAAACAAACAACACACACTATGAATCTGAGAAGCAATCAATCAAACAAACCTTCATATGATGAAACCACTAGTTGGTGATGAAATCCAACATCGCGAGATCAAAATAGGAAGGGGCGGGGATAGAGAGGGTGGATCAGTTACGTTGGCAACCTGCTTAACAGACTTACGCCTTAGTGCAAGCTTCCACGCAGTAATTGTGGATTTACCCTCCAAGGAGCCCGAGTGAGTTTGACCAACGTTTGTTCCAGGTACAGTGAGACTTCCCTTCACCGTCACCTTGTGTGAGACCCTAAATATTGTGGCTACTAAGGTCACCAACTCGTAGTCGGCCCCTGGGTAGGTACAGTCGACAGTCCAATCGGAACATATGGGCAGGATAACAAGTCTGAAATCAACTTGAAAGGCTCCCACACATAATCATGGGTATACCTTCCAGTGACCCCCAATATACGATCTAGCCACTACAAACAGTTGGGCCACAGAGGGATAATCTTCGTAACTCACCCGAATGTGACCTCGTGCGTAACCCCTGTGTGAGAGGGGGATCCCAACAAGCCAATACGACAATTGGATTTGACTCTCCCTACCGCAAGATACTAAGTTTGTTTGATAGCTTTGGAAAGTTATCTTTTCAACCTATTCCAAATCCCTACACCTTAAACTAATGTAGGTTTGCTAACAAAGATGTAAAAAGTCTGATAAATTTTAGTTAAGCATTGATTTTAATGGCTGTTGTTTAATCAGAGGGTGTACGAAAGTGAAACTGATTGAATGATGACTCAATTCCCAAAAATATGCATGAAATATGATAAGCAATCGTTTCTTTTCAATGAATACCTATTTAAGGGAAAGAGGAAGAGTCGTTTTCACTATCAAACACTTGATAAGGAATGCCCTCAATCAATTTTGTTCTCAAAAAAATCGAATATGATGCTACAACATTTTAGAAATGCAAACTAATATGCAAACTAATCATTAAGATGTACTTTTTCCGTTTGTATGCGAATGATAATCAATTCAATGCAAAATTTCTCCTGCCAACTACCCTTTCAGATCAAGGAGATTTAGACAAGAAAATACAGATTTTGCACAAACAACACACCCTTTTACAATAAAAAAAGAGAAAGAAAATAAAAAATGCAAAAGGAAGGAGAAAGAGATTGGATCATATGACCTCAAAGAACCAAATGAGAAGAGTCACAGACTTCTAATGTCCTTCACTAGAGTTCCCGCTCAGTCAGATAGGAGAGAAGAAAGCAGAGGATTGATTTCAAGCTCTCAATAACAAAAACTCAAAAATAAAGAAGAAGAGCATAAAATCTAAACAAAAAGGTGTTTACTTCTCAGGAGGAAGCATGTCAAAGGTCAAAGGAAGAAGCACTGAATCACAAAACAACTCAGCAAGTTTAAAGACAGGGTTTAGATCTCAAAAAATGGAATTTTTTAAAGGATTTTTGAAAAAATGGGGTTGGCGCTCTGGTGTAAGGGACACCAGGGCATTATAAAGCTCTGTGCAACACTCTCAGGGATCATTGGTGCTCTTCTAACAAGGTAGGGGAGCGTTGGTGCCCAAAAACTCACAAAAAGTCCAAAAAAACCAAAATTTCAGTCAAATTTTTGCAATCAAGCTGAGTCTGATGGGGTGAGGAGTCAATCAGCATATGAAATCAAACATATGAGGGGGTGAACAAGGCCTAAGAACACAAAGGGTGAGACAAGGCCTATGAGGAAAAATCAAAACCAAAAAGTTCTGATTCAATTCCCTAGTGGAGTCGCCAATTTTTGTTGAAGGAAAATCTCCCTGTGGACAGGTAGATGTCCTCGAAGAGCTAGACTCTTAACTCTAAGACATAAAGTTCTTATCATGGTCACTGACTTCCTTTTATATCTAGGTGGACTAGTGTGTGAGGAGGAAGGAGGAAATAAGTACCTTTTACTGGTGTTTGTCCTGCACACTCCAAGTTGAGCTCCAATCTTTCGCTCCTCGATAAGCCCTGTAGACAAACAAAGTATGAACACTTCCTACTCTATCAAGATTAGTCCGAAATAGGTCTATATACTAAAGAGACAAATTCATGTGAGATTGAACATGAATTATAAAGAAACAGGCCAAGCAAATTATATTAATGAGGAAAAAACATTGCTTACAACCATAGATGAATTGCAACAGTTTTGTCAAGTCCTCTTTGTCTACCCCTTGCTCAAAATATCCACGATCCAAATGATGATAGCTTCACCAATTTCTCCCTATGAGATAATAGGTCTCTTGCTTCCAAAATATCTCTATTCCAACACCACTTATAAGATCATAAGTTTGGTGTGATTCTCCTTTTTCAGTCCCCTTTCACCATGAGAAAGCTTTCTTATATAGCCTTGGAGAGGCTCAACAACTTGAGATATCCTTGGGGAAGGTGAGGATTTTCCTCCTTTAGTTGAGTATATTCCCTAAGATCATGGTTGGACTAGGGATTCGAGCTCAACTTCCTTCTAAGAATGAAAAGATCCTTCCCCCATTCATCTCAACAACTCAACTGTTGCCTAAAATAGGTAGCGCTCCCTCAAAAGGGCACTTAGAGTGCTATAGCACTCCCTAGTAGGCTTTAGGGTAGCTCCAGTGCTCCTAAAGACACTAGCGCTCCCTCAAAAGGGTGAAAGGAGCTTTATAACACTCCTAGATAGTGTAAGGGGGAGCGCCAGCGCTCCCAGAAGAGGTATAGGGGAGCGCTCTCCTCCAAAACTTAGTTTTTGAGGTGCTTTCTGATGGCAAAAGGTTTGTAAGCCTTCTGACTCATTTCTCCTCTTCCAAATAAAATCTTTGAGGTGTTTTAAGTGTCCTTCTCATGTCGTTATAGGCACGACATAGGCATCATGGCAGCATGCTTTCTTTAACACTTACAACACTTGTGAGCAAAAAGCGACACTTGAGAACGTTGTAATGATGACACTTGCGACACTATCAAAGTGAGTATTTTTTGTGTAACAATTACGTCTCTGATTTAGTTGATATTTTCTCCTCCTACGTGCTTGTTAGACTCTCAAGAAACATCATGGGAGGATCATTTGTGAGACATGAACCCACAACTCTGGACAGTTTGCTGCTACACCCAGAGGCCTACCAAATATTTCTTCAAGCCAGCTAGATATTGTATTTTAAGAAGTTGAAAGAGTTTAGTGAGGACGAGGTATTGGATTTTAGTCAAAATCTTACTGAAGGGTATTCAATGGTGAATGGGGTAAGGATTTTAATAATAGAAGAAAGCATTGCTGCTGTAATAGGGTTTCCAAGAACATGAGACCGATGGTTTAACATAAAAACACATCTCCCGGATGCACATAAGGGGTTCCTCGTCAAAAATGAGCTAGTTCATACCAAAGGTAGAGGTTTAGATGTCAATTCCTTACCAAATCCATGGGGCAAAGTCACATAATTTCTAAAAAGGTACATTACCTGCGAAGGTCAATACCAAGTTGTTTATTTTTTTGATTTCATCTTATTATCACATTTGCGACATCAGAAATTGATAAATATTCCTTACTTTCTCCTACATTCATTGCATAACATGGTCCATTTTGTAAAAAAATCCAAGAGCCCCAAGAACTATGTTTCTAATCACAAAACTCATCAGCCTATTAATTCGCAAAGGTATAGGTATTTCCAATAACCCATTACCTACTGCAGTAGACCAGCCACAGTCTATAAATCCAGAAAGAATTGTATCAGTCCTTGACAATGCAACCCATGGACCTCTTCTAGAGCCTCTACCCTTGGTTGCAACAATAGTCGAAACCCCTATTGTCATTGTCCGTAAGACGACTCGGAAAAGCAACCGTATAACCTGAAGCCATCCTGGCACCGGATAAACAAGCCTCGATGACTTTGCATTACAATAGCCTGTAGCTATGGACAAGCAAATAGATCAAGATCCAATCACTCAACCACAATCACAACACTTGGCTGATACACTGATTATTGAAATCTTACCCCCTGCCTCTGACAAGAAAACCTCTTCTCTTACCTCTGCACCACCTAAAAAGTGAACAAGGATAACATGGTCCACTATAACATCAAGACCACTTACCCCCTCTACTGTGGCACCAACTTTCACAAAAACCCCTCCTATTACTACTGCAAACACACAGGATTCTCCTATTACTGCTACAACGGATCAAGCACCTACTATCATTACCTGTGCATCTTCGCAGAAAAGGAAACATCCATTCAAAGGAAAACCTCAGAGATCCATTGATCAAATTGGATCAACATCAAATTAGAACCCTATGGCTGCTATGACAGAGAATTCTATAGGGGTATGAATACGAGGTTTTACTTTATGCCCATAATTGCAGGAAACTATCTTCTCCTTTCAAAATGAATGTACTCAATTCACAGCAGAATCATTGGCGTTGCTTGATGATTCTGCACATCCTATGTCCATTGATGATGTCCAGATCATCGCAGACCCCAATATACCAAAATATCCTCCTTGTTTTCTTGAGGAAGAACACCCTATTCCTCCTCCAGCAACGAAGAAGAAAACCACTACTTTCATTTCTTCTTTACCCAGGAGAAAAACTAGGTCCACCAGGTCTGTCGAAGCTGCAATTGGAAGACAAGATATGGAGCAGGTTGTTCCTATTCTTCATCCACTATTCCCTATGGTTGATGCAGAGATAGTTCCACAAGAATCAACTTTCCACATCAAAATTGATCCACAAGAACCAGTCCTGACAGATACAACTGTTACACAAGAACCAGCTGCTCCACAAAAGATTGTCCCACCAGAGCCAGTGATATTAGAACCAACTGTCCATGTCGAGACAGCTCCACAAGAACCAGTCCTGACAGCCACAACTGTTACACAAGAACCAACTCCACAACATGCTGAGGAGGTGTCACTTGCCCAATTATTTGCCCAAATAGATAAAGATCAAGAATACAAAAAATTCCAGGATCGTTGCACTAATAACATAAAATAATGACCTCAAAGCAGAGTTAAAGACCCTGAAACAGGAAGTGGTAGCTTCTCAACAGAAGAATCCAAAAGGTATAACCTTAGACATCCTAACACTAACAAAATCTATTATGGGCAGAGACAAAGAACTCATGTGGCAACATTTACTATGAGGCAAGATATGAGTTAGTCAAAGTTCTAGTCGCTACAGGACCAACAAATGTATCAATCAAGACTGAACATAAACTTCCTGCTACACAAAAAAAAGTAAAACAGAGGAGATCTCAACATCATAAATCATCTCCCGGTATACCAGAAGCTTGCAAACAAGAACCTATGTTTCCTTCATGAGTTGTTACTCGAGAAACTCAAACTAATCCTGTTCTCAGGAATAAAGAAACCCAAACAGATTGTTGACATGGAATATTTTCTTTTTGACACAACATTCTTCATTACCGACACTTAGACATTTCTCTTAACAATTTTTCATTGGAGGAGATATCGATCTACTTCAGCTACAAAGTAAGTTTTGAATGTATTTTGCATGAGGACATGCAATGTCTTCAGTTGAGGGGTATGTTAGGACCCTGAAATGTCCCTTTTCACTACACTTTTTGCTCATTCAACCTTCTCATTCCTAAGCTAAATGACTATTATAATGAGCACCAAGACCCTTTTTCCCAAGGTATGAAGTATTCATCTTTCTTTTATATTTTCATTTAATTAGCATGTTTGATTGATAACGTTCACTTATTTTACCCATGAAATGATTTAACTAATGATCAAAATGTTAGAACAACCCACTTCGAGAAAATCGCTACTGTTACAGCTATGCACCAATCCTGTAAGTTGTTACATGACTTCTGCAATGGATGCCCATCAATCCTGGAAGTTGTTACACAATTGCTACAATAGAAGCTTGTTAATCTAAGAAGTTGTTACAACAAATGCCACCAGTCCTATTGTGATATGACTGATGCAACACCTGCTGATTAGAATGCTAGCTCACGATGTTGATGAAGGAGAATTCAAGATTTTGTATTAATGATAGCTAATGAACAGCCTGAGAATCGGGGATTCTCAAGATTGTTATGTTTTTGAACACTGAAAGACTTTGACTTTAAATAGAAGATATTTTGTAATGTAAAGGGTTGTTAGTCTTTTTTCCTTGAACTGAAGAAAGTAGCGATTATCGTACATAGACATCTTTTTGGCAATTAAATGAAGAAGTGGATTGAATTTCTATAGAAGATTGTAACCTATCTCTTTGAGTGGATCCAGTGATAAGGAAAGGGACCACCTTCCTCACCGATTCCCCTCTATTTCAAATTCTATATTTAGTTGTTTTCATTGCAATGGTTTAACTGTTAGATATTTCTGAATATAACTACAGTTACAGTTTAGTTTCTTCTTGGTAAATGCGCATAGACTTGTCTCATGAGAATTAGAAGTTAGTTGTTGAACATGGCTGGAGAATTGCTTTTCCTTTTTATGCATTAGGTTAAAGTTTTGTTTTGGAGAATTAAAAGTGTGAAGTAGCTTCTTGCAATAAATAGATTTCCCTTCCGCAATAGTATAGAATTTCTTCCTGCAAAAGTAAATTAGAAAGTTAGATTAAGGTAGGCAATTCATGGCTTTTGTATATTCACCAGTTTAGATTGAAATTATGATTTTAAGTCTATAGCACTCCAGCTGTATTAGCACGATTGTGATAGCGATAATGTTTGTTTGTTTTGTTAAAAAAAAAGAACTTCCCTACTACAATTAGATTAGAGATGCTTTCATAATCTAGCATAGACTGTGTAGAATTATCTTGAAATAACAAACTTCCCTAGGTTGACAATTTATATTGAACACTTTGATTTTCCATTCAATTAGATGATTAAAGTTCCCAACAATTGTCAATAAACTAGATTTGGAAACTACTCCTCATTCTAAACCATACCCTTTAGGTTGGATATGTGACAATGCCAAATTGCATGTGACAAGAAGGTGTAAACTCAGATTTTCCATCACTGCAAACTATATAGATGAGGTAGAGCTTGATGTTATTCCTTTGGATATTTGTGTTATTTTTTTTGGAAGCCCATACTTATATGATAGGAGAGCCATTTTTCATTGTCATGAGAAAAAGTATCATTTGTTTAAAAATGGAGTTGAGTACACTGTTAGAGCACATACAAATAAGATGAATTTGTCACTTACAAATGCTGGACAAATGAAGAGACTAGTCAATGCTAGTAAGAACCTTGTACTTGTGATGACTAAACCCAAATACAATGATGAAGAACAAGTTCTCAAAGGATGTGATACAAAGTTACAATATGATTTGTATGAGTTTTTTTATGAAAATGTTGAGATGTTTTAGGAACCAAGGGGATTGCCTCCTGGAAGGGGTATCCAACAAGAGATTCTATTAAAACAAGGAGGTCCTCTTCCAAACATTGACATGTGCAAGATGTTAGACATGGAGAATGTTGAAATAAGAAAAAAATCCCAAGAGTTGCTTAAAAAGGGGTCATCAAACCAATCACTTCTCCATGAAGGTCACCAATTGGTTTGGTACCAAAGAAATATTATATATGGCGAATGTGGCTAGATTTCAGAGCCTTGAACAAGACTACATATATGATTGTTGAAGGAGACATAGGGAAGAAATATTTGAGATCAAAGCAAGCTCCATTGCATGCATTGACAAGTTATGTTTTCCACTTGGTGATAAGGTATAATAAAGACTTTTATGATAAAGTTGTTGATATGTTTACTAGGCCTATTGTTAGTGCTTTAGTTATTTTCAAGCATAATCTTATCATGCATGAGAGCTATTTGGAACAATATGATTTAGATGATGATGGAAATAATTTTCATGTGACTTTATGCCGTACTAACCAAGTTGAGGAATTGGATTCCTATGTGCATGCTAAACTGTTGTATCTTGGCAAGCTATGTTTTTCATAGGGTGAAAGTGTCAACATGATAAGGGAAGTACATTCTTCTCTTGTTGTTGTCCATTTTCGTATGGGCAAGACAGTGTCAAGATTGAAAAGAAAGCATCCTAAGTTTTGGGATGAGTATCTACACTACTTTCAACATAATTATAACTAGGCCAAGAAGTTCATTGAACCAGTTTAGGTTTTGCAGCAAACCATTCAAGCACAGTTGAGAGAGAGCCAAGCCAAGTACACAGCAAAGAATGACAAGTTTAGTATTTGTCTCAAAGGCACCGATCCAAGAAAGGCTGGATGGATTGAGATTGTAAAGGTGGGGGAAATTTACCCTCATATATAGATTGACTAAAAGTAGTCTTTTGGAGGTCCAAAATCTTCCCAATAGGGAGGTGTGATCAAGGGGATCATTTTTTTCTCAAAAATAGAAGTGCTCGAAATCGCTTCAAATCGGACATGTGAGTAGGCCTCGTCATTATGAACCCAAAACAACTTGAATGGGCTCAAACGAACTTCATATGAGAAAGATAACACATTCTATTCATTTTTCCAAACATGCAATTTTTTTTCTAACTGTACAATCCATAAAGTCCGTACAGTGCTAACATGGAAGCTAACTGTGTTGGCAAATGTTTAACAGGTAGCGTATGCTTGTCATTGATGGAAAGTACAACAATGAAGATGGCATGAGTATAGGGAGAATGTAACAGATGGGCATTAGAAGTAGTTTGGGAAGACACTGCAGGAAGAATGTAACAGACGGGCATCAGAAGCAGTTTGGGAAGACACTGCAGAGGATGGTTGGCATGCTTTATAGGCAGTATGTGCTTGTCATTGATGGCAATATTAGAGTGTGCATCGATGGAAAAACAAGAACAAAGTCAGCTTAGGAGGAATTAGCGTAGATTCGAATGCAGTGCGTAGGTGTGCACCAGGGGTGAGGTTAACTCATGGCTAAAGCTCAAGGGAGATAGCATACTTAGGATCATAGGCAGATCAAAGGTCGAGGCCTTTGACACTTAGAAATTATTCCAAGTAAGGAGGATGCATAAGCTTGGAGGAGAAGCGTCAGTGATCGTTGGATCCCATCCCGAATTCCCGATGACCATCAGATCTCAATGTAGACAAGAGGAGCGCGTAGATATGGAGGATAGATCTCAGGCATTACATCCGAGCGCAGGGTCCGACCATCATTGGATCGAGGAGAACCTGCACATTCTTTAAAGTGCAAGGAGTAGAGGGCTCACAAAATCCCGAAAGAAGGAGGATCGTCCATCTACAGGCAGGACACATGGGGATAGATCATCAGGTCACTGACTAGAGAGTCAAAGGAACGATGTTCCCTAACCTCTCAAAATCGCGATATCTGAAATCACGATTTAATCTCAGCCGTCAGATTAAGGTTGAATTTGGATTGTTGATTCCAGTCCATGTCAGAGTTTCAGGGATCGAGAGTTGGAGATGTCAAGTAATATCATCCACAGAAATCCTGATTTTGCGATATGCAAAATCGCGACTTAATTGGAGCCGTTGAACCAAGATCATATCTGGACCATTGATCCAAATCCATATCAGAGTTTCACAAATTACGACATGGAGAGGGAAAAGAAACAATGCAACGAGAATTGTGAAATCGTGATTTAATAGCACCCATTAAATCAAGGTCTAATCTGGACCGTCGATCTCAGTCCATTTCGGAGTTTCGCGGATCGAGAGTTGAATATGTCAAAGAACAATAACCACAAAAGTCTCGAAATCGCGATATGAGATATTGCAATTTAATCGCAGTCGTCAGATCAATATGTGATCTGGACCATTGATACGACTCCATTACGGAGTTTCGTGGATCGGGACTTTGAAGTGACAAAAACACTAAACGTCAAGAGTGTCTAAATCGTGATGTGTGAAATCCCGACTGAATCTGAACCGTCAGATCAAGATGTGATCTGGACCATCAATCCGACTCATGTCAGCATACCACATCAGTTAGGAACACGTGGCACAACTAGGTAATTACAAGTGTCAGACTGATTCAACATTTCAGGCACATGTAAGTCACGAATCAGAGTGACATGTGGTAGTATTCAACACATGTCAATCCACGTGTGACGTCAGCAGATTTACACCTCTTCGGAGTTTTAGAAATCGGGAGATGGACAGATGTCGGAGGACGAGGAGGGGATAAAGGGAACGAGCCTTGTCGCACGGTCAAGTTGAGAATGATACAAAAGGTGACACGACAGGAGTGGGGTCCTTTGTCAATACCCCACCATTCTGGACCTCCCCCCATATTAAAGGCAGAAAGGCAAGGGGGGTCTGGAATCGCTTGAGCGCCATTGATCTAGGAACTCTAATCCTGGCCGCTCGAGAGATGCATGCCCAATTTCGGATCCCCCCCCCTCTGCTTAAAGGTAGAATGGCAGGGGGGCTCCGGAATCCAATCCCGACCGTAGATATGGGAGCACAGATTCTGGTCGTCCAGATTTTCTCGCTGCATATCCAAAAGTTGCATTTGTGCCCCAAAATTAGGAAGGCATAATCTCAATTGCGCCAAATAAGACGATGAGTCTCAACTGCTAGAGAGGTTGAGAAATCTCAGTAGAACACCCAGTGATGCTGGACGCATGGTGGAAAATGACTAGAGAAGCTGAAGAGTCACGATGATTATCAGACAGAGCACTCAAGTTACGGAGGAATTTGGCGTGGAGTGTGCATGCAGAGGCATTGAGAATATTGCATGCACACGGAGCACATGTACTATAAGAATGATGAACAAAGAAGAGATGGGGTGGTGGTCATGGTGGAGGATTCAAGTGTGAGCAAGGAGGCAGAGCGCAGGAGTAGAGATCCATGGTAGAGGAAGGTTGCATCAAAGGGATATTGTGCAGAGAGTATAAAAGGTAGAAGAACAGAAAGTACAAGTGGCGTGCAGAAGACACTGATGTAGACAGGGCAAAGTAGCGTAAAAGAACAACAACAGGGCTGGTAAGCCATTGAATTATTTTATATCACTGTAGAGTTTCAGTAACAAAGAATTTATTAATCAGGGTGGTTGGGAGGTTCTAGGGAGGATTGGTGTCCCCAAAGGTTCAAGTGGGTGCTTGAACACAGGGAGTTGGTGCTTCCTTCTAGTTGGTGCTAGAGAAACCAGGGAGTTGGTGCTTCCTTCTAGTTGGTACTAGAGAAACTAGGGGGTTGGTGCTTCCTTCTAGTGGGTTCTAGAGAAAGCAGAGAGTCGATTCTCTCAGCAAGTTGCAGCTTGCAAAAATAGAGGTTGTAGCCTCACAATGAGTTGGTGCTCATATGTATGATAATGTAAAGAATGTAGATAATACTTATGATATAAAGAAAAGGAGGTTCTTACCCTGTATGGGTTTCCTCGGGAACTATCTGTCTCTGTCTTTCTCATATATGTGACTGATGTTGAATGTGCCTTTGTTTATTTCACTGCATTATTGTGATCATCATTGAGTGCCTTGTAAAGATGTTAAAATAAGCATAAATTTTTAAGCACGGTAATAACTGATTCACCCCCCCCCCCC
>ML788043.1:88516-108535 GCA_009831015.1 Picea engelmannii | reverse complement strand
ACTAAGTGCTTTTGGAATTGAGTATATATAGTGCGCAGCTATCTTTGAAACAAAAGACTTCCCTGGGTTGATAATTTATGTTTCACTTGGTTGTTTGAAATTAATTAAGCAATTATAGTGACCAACAAGTATAAAAGGCAGAAGAAAAGAAAGTGCAAGTGGCGTGTAGAGGACACTGATGCAGACAGGGCAGAGCAGCATAACAGAACAACAACAGGGCTGGTAAGCCATTGAATTATTTTATATCGCTGTAGAGTTTCAGTAACAAAGAATTTATTAATCAGGGTGGTTGGGAGTTTCTAGGGAGGATTGGTGTCCTCAAAGGTTCAAGTGGGTGCTTGAACACAGGGAGTTGGTGCTTCCTTCTAGTTGGTGCTAGAGAAACCAGGGAGTTGGTGCTTCCTTCTAGTTGGTACTAGAGAAACCAGGGGGTTGGTGCTTCCTTCTAGTGGGTGCTAGAGAAAACAGAGAGTCGGTGCTCTCAGCAAGTTGCAGCTTGCAAAAACAGAGGTTGTAGCCTCACAATGAGTTGGTGCTCAAATGTATGATAATGTAAAGAATGTAGATAATACTTATCATATAAAGAAAAGGAGGTTTTTACCCTGTATGGGTTTCCTCAGAAACTATCTATCTCTGTCTTTCTCATATATGTGACTGATGCTGAATGTGACTTTGTTTATTTCACTGCATTATTGTGATCATCATTGAGTTTCTTGTAAAGATGTTAAAAGAAGCATAATTGTTTAAGCATGGTAACAACTTATTCACCCCCCCCTCTCAGTTGTCCAACAAACTGTACAGGCCGTACGACCATGTAGTGATGTGGAAGGTGAGTTGGAATGTTGACTGGGAAGATGTTGGTAGATAGGTGGGTGAATCATATCTCAACATGTGTCATCTTTGTGGGTGAATGTAATGGTGCCACATGGCCCAGTCATGGGCTACCACATGGCACCCCTCCATTGGTTTGTAGTGGAAAAAGTTTGTGACTCCAAAGGATTCGAAACTGCAACCTCCAGGTGTGGGGAGGTGACTTGGAAGGGCCAGGATACTAGCCCGCCCATGGTGTTCCTTGTAATGAAAGGTCTAAATTTTATATTTGAATTGCAATTAATGTAATTTCCACAGAGAAAAGGGTTGGGTCCTAGCCCCATCCCTTGACGCATTCACCATTCTATGTAACCATTACATATGACCCGCTCCTTTTATGTTTGGCATGCGAGAGTTTTCTTATATGGTTTTGTTTGACACATGATATTTTTATGGGTATATCCCCCGGTTATATACACACCATAGAATATGCCCCTTTGTTATATTGTTTGGCACGGTTTTTGTTTAATGGAGTTAAGCTCTCGGCACGTGGTTGGTTAACATTTGGGTTTTGGCTTAGCCCCATAGGTATAGGTGTTGAGCCATGTGAACACCTTACATGAATTTTCTCGGATTATAGGGCATGGTTAAGACACAAAGCCTAATTTGGTGTTGATACGTGGCCACATGCCCCCCATGCGACCAACACCTCCGACCAAGGGGGCGCTACTATAATTAATGGTTCGACAGATTGCCCCGTTTTGTGGGATGCACACGAGTGTTGGGTTTTAGGCCCAGTAACACTGTGGGAGCTAGGTTGGTCATTCACAAGTGCATTTTGGCGAGCAGGTACAACAAACTTAAAGGGGAAAACTTCCAGGAGGTGTAACTTCTTTAGTTTTTGGCCAAATCAAGTGTCGAAAAAGCCCAACCAGGGGTTTTTGGATGTTCTAAATCCATTGAAGCCATCTATTTTGTATTTTGAGCACTATAAGAGAACTTTTTAAGCATAATGAAATTGATCCAAGGGAAGTTGGACCAGGAGATGTAGCCCAGGAGAGGGGTGAACTCCTTTATCATTTGTTGTGTTATGTGTTCATTGTTGATAGTTTTTATCTGTATGATATGTTGCTCATTCTTAAGTAAAAGTCACTAAATTTATGTGTTGGTAACTTGATCCAATTACCCAAACACATGCCATTTTACACTTGCAATTTAAAGAGATAAGTCTTATTCATTTTAAATATCTATTGGAAACATATTCATTCCATTTTCAGATCACATGTGTTGGTTACCATGCTGGGATGTGACTCAAGTTCGAAGACTCCAAAAGTATGGATATGGTGGAGTTGTGAAGAACCTCCCATCATTTTGGTAAAGTTTGATAATTGAAAATAAGTTTTTTATTTTATTAATTTTGGATGGTATATTTGGGCACTAAAATCATTTTTTGTGCAAAGACATATGCCAAAGTAAATATATTGACTTTTTCGATAAGCCATATATGGACTTTTCTTTGTCCAAGGAGATGCCAAAGTAAATGAAGACATGTACCTTCATTATACAACCCATAGTTTCCATATGATGGATGAAAGGCAATCAAGGGGCATTTTTCCTATGCTTAGAGTTTGATATACGACCATTAAAGGAGTTGGTCATTTGATAGTTTGGCCATAGTACATTATTTTTTGCATCATTTTAGCACATAAAAATTGCCTTCAAAGTTGATGTACTTGCCATGGAAGGGCCATAGTTTGCCCATAGTGCATTTGTTTTTGGCATCATATTTGGCATGAGAATTACCTTGTAACTTTATGTAAAACTGATGATTGAAGCTTTGTAAAGGGATTTTAGCCACTCCTAAGTAAGGAAGAGAGTGAGAGGTGTTTGTTTTACACCTAACTCCTTGATTGACTTCATTGTAATCAATTTAATGAGGAGATTTGCCTAGGCCTATTTTGGCGATTCATTGTAAACTTGACCAAGAGTGTAGTTATATACTCTTGGAAAGTAAGGTATGCCAAAGATTGTGGTACATGTATCATCTGCTACAGGTTGCAATATTATGCAGGTGGGATTCAAAATTTCAGCTTCGAAGAACAAAGGTGAAGGAGACAAGAGATGTGCATTTCCAAACATTTTCTTTGCAGCGGTTGCGAGTGTTGGCTTTTCATTTTGATTTCGAAGTACGCATGTGGAGTATTGAAAGAATGTGCCTTTTGAGGACATTTGCATATAGATAGAGTTGATACTTTTGGATACCAAAAGGTTCTTTGTGGGGAGGCGTGATCCGGACGGATTTCCACACATAGAAGGACTTTACTGTGTTCACCAAGTTGATTTTTAGAGCGGTGAACTTATATTTTTTGAGTTTTATATTTCTCATGCATTTTATTAATTCTTTGTGAGGAAAGGTTCTCATGCATTTGTATGATTTATGAGATGCTCATGCATATCATTTATGCTTTATGATCTTTTGAAAAACTCATACATTATTATACATTATTGATGTAAAATGATTATTACTTGTGAGAGAAATTAGACTCACGTATTTTTCATTAAATTGAAATTTGGAAATTGGTTTTTATGTGAGAAACCACCTCACACCAATTTTCCATTATTCTCAATTATATGTTGAGAAAATCAAGGACATGGATGAGGATTCTTTGGGTGGTTTTGAGACTTCCCTTTATGTTCTTGAAGATAGTTTGAGATCCTACATTCATGGATCTTGTTTTTCCTCTTTTGTAATTAGAACCTATTATTGTGGATCTAGGAGTTAACGCTCTTTCTTAAGAGGGAGTGAGGACAAACTCTATAATACCTTATGTAAGCCCTTTTAAGGTAGGAGAGTAATGGAGAGTTAATGAGTGGAGTTAGAGAGCCATAGTGCTACTACTCCTAAGCTTTGAGAGACTTTTTCATGTAAGGTATTATCCTTCTCGATGTATGGAGAGGTATGAGTGTGAGTAGTCTTCTTGAATCCTCATTGAATGAGAAGGAATGTCTTATGTAATCACTTATGATAAGGTCGAAGGAATGAAATAGATCCATATTCCAATTGAAGCAGGTCCATAGACATAGCCCTGGAGGGGTGAACTTCATTACCAACATTGGTTGTCACTCTATCTTGTCTTTTCATGTGCTTATTCCATTTGAGTTCATATGTGATATGTAATCTTGTTTAAAAAGAATGGCTAATCATGAATTCATATGCTCTTTAGTCCTTATGCAAATATTTTGTCAGAAAAAGATTCTCAATTGAAAACTTGTGTAAAGTAATCGCCCGTTTTCAGATCATAGTGACCTTCCATTCACCTTCTGATCAAACTGTAAAGAATAAAAACCTCTTGGTATGAGAGACCACCATTCTGCATTACTTCACGGAGATAAAAGAGACTATATCCTTCAGAACTGCCTCTGGTACTCTGTAGAGTTGATATCCCAAAGTAATAATGACACTATGGGGCCTAGATTCATAAACAACATGGCTCTTCCACAGATATGGTTTTCCTAACAAAACATTATAAAATTCAAGGGGGGAAACACCACATGATACCTCATATTTGAATGGTTTATTTCATAGTGAAAATGACATTCCTAGCTGACATAGATGTCCCGCCCATGGCTGAGCCAACCGATAGTGTATGGTTGAGGATGCGACTTTGTTGTCAGGTTCAATATATTGAAAACCTATGCTGAGATCAGGGTATTTTGGCTACCACTTTCAACAATGAAATGGAGTAGGTTCCCCTTCACCCACATCTGTGACTTGAAGAGGTGCTCCCATTCTTCATGCTCCTCTAGTTTCTCTAGATGGACTTTTGTGGTATCAATGGTGACACTGGGTTTTGCGTTAATGATATTCTTTCCCTTTCTGGTTTTGAATTATAGTTTGAGTCAACATATTACTTTGGGGATTTTGTCTCATATACAAATGAGGGTTTAGAGTGACATTCATCAGTATTGTGCCAAGGGATTTTTTGGAACTCACACCACTTTCTAGTGTCCTTCTCTAACTTCCCATTACCCCTCTTTGTTGGTGGCTTGGGTTGGTTATACTATGGTTGGCCATCCTTTCTCTATCCTTTGGAATGGGATTTAGGGCCACCCTTACCATACTTTGGCCATTTCATATTTGCAGACCCGAACTACCACTTGCTCTATTGCTTAATTTTTTGCTCGATTTTGAGAACATGCCTATAAGCAATTCCCAATGATAAGATATTGAGAAACTCCATTTCGGTTTGGATGTAAGTAGATCCCCATAGTATTTTAGGAACATATGTTGCTCGGATTCTTTGATACATAGCTTGGTGCATAAGTTATGGAAGGTATTTTTTAACTCCAACATTGTTTGGCCCCTCTCTTGGCACAGTGTGGCCCATCTCATGTACCAGTCATCATAATTTCCAACAAGGTAATATTGTTCCTTGAGGGAATCAAAAAAATCCTCCAAAGTGGGTCCTAACCCAAAAATTGCAGACTCTTCCTTGACATGTTGCTCACAATAATTATCCCACCAATCCATAACATGGGGAAGGGCCTTAAGGAGCACAAAGGTGATTTTTTCACTATTGGAAAAATTTTGGATCGAAAAATAACCCTCTAGCAGACTTAACCATTTTTCCAAAGAATCGACATCTATCTGGATTTTAAATAAATGAATATCAAAGTTAAATTGTACCTCGAAGGTATTCGCACCTCTAAAGTGAATTTTGGTTGAAGGTACTTCCATTGTTATCGACATTCACTGAAGGATCTGGGAGAAATTATCCATCACCATGTTCCTCTATCGCACAAGGGATTCCTTGAGCAACATTTTGAAAGGATAACCTGCCCCATCATCCCTCTTTTATTCCACCATGGGAGGTTTATTGGGTGTGTGAGAGTGTTTGTATTCAAGATAATCAATCTCAAGACCAAACTTTCTATACCTTGACCTCATCGAGGACATGCACTAAGAACGACAAGGAGGAGACTACTCTGATTCCAATGATCCAGATTATTTTGAGAATGATGTGAAGGAAGAAATATAAAAATTCTATAACAAGGAAATAGATAGAGATATGGCATAGAACATATTAATATAGTTAAACTCAAATTCTATTAATGATTATCTGAAAATACAAAGGAGTGTAAAATGGAAAAACACACAAGCTAGCTAGAATGGTGGTAGCTTATCTTTGAGAAGAGATGTGTCAAGTATGCTCATTCACAAGAAGTTGATTTCAATGAGGCTCCAAAGACCTTTTTAACATAAATAATAATTGATAAAACCCTATCCCCAGGAGATGAAACGCCAAAAGGTTTGCGGGCCCCGATGGGGGTAGTTGATATGTCAACTTTTCGAGGGTGTAACGTTTGCATACGATCTCCATTTGGGGCACTCAATACCTTGTCGAAAAGGTCTAACTGAGGAGTACACATTTCGTTCATCCCATATGATGCCTTTGGTGATCATGTGGGCATTTTCCTTCCCAAAAAATATTGTATAAGGCCTCAAAATGGCCCCAAAAGTTCAGGAACTGAAAAAATATAGAAAAACTACAAAAATGTAAAACTATGCTTTGAGACAATGGAATAGGTGGGTGGCCACCAATGTACACTAGATAAAAGTGTCTCAGAGGAGGCATACTAAAGAAATAAATACATTCAATAGTAGATTACAGTTGATTTTGCAAGTTTGCATCAACAAGGAAAGCATAAAATTGTTGAACCATATGTGGGATCCTCGAAAGTTGTTGGTAGCAACAATGTAATAGGACAATAAAGCAAGAAAAAAATTGCATCATAAGGTTCGGGATCCAGGAGGAATTCATATATGGAATAATCATGATCAGGAGATCATGAACATTTTTTTTCCTTGGGATTCTGATGTAGGAGCATTCTTCTTCCAAAGTTAAGCACATTTCACTAGACCTAGGGGGTATTTGTTTTCTCTAAGAGAGTGTATTCGTTAATGGTAATCTATTCTATTTTCCTATGTTTTGTTTTCTATAAGGATTGCATAAGGAGAAAATTAATTAGATTGAGATCGATTTTATGTAATTAAATTCGCTTGTTTAAACATATATCGAATGTGAGATCTAGATAGAGATCCTAGGAGTAAGTTGTGGATTTATAGAGTGATTGTAGGATCTGAGAGATATTATAAGTTTTTGTGTGCATTAGTTTAGGATATGAAACATATTCAGGTTTATCCTTGTGTTCATAGAAGCAATGTAATACTAAGGTCATAGGGAGTTGGCCATCCAGCGAGGAAATTAGGCCAGAGAGTGAGATTGAGAGAGGCCATTAGAGGAGAGAGGATTTATGTAAAATTCATGTACAATATGTAAATTTGACTAAAGAAAACACTATGTTTTGAGTGCTAGAAGGAATTGAATGTCCAAATATCTCTAGTCACTATTGTGTGTGTTTAAATCTATGCAAGATTGAGCATTGCATATCTTAATGTTTAAATCCATATATCAGGAGACATTGATGTATTCCCAATTGTCTATGGCGAGAGAGCCTACCACTAATGATTGCAAGCCTCTAGGTACTCATAAGACTCTAGGTCTCGTATCCAGAATAAATGAGATGAAGTCGATGGAAGGAGACCTACTGAAAGGAGAACATTAAGGCATCTCTCATCAATCAGCACGAGGTACAAAGTAGGAGCTTCATGGTTTGGTGGAAATCGGATGAAGAACATGTTCATGAATCAATGACCCTGTGCATCTTTTGAGTGTGCCAAGTGAAAGTGGTACATGAAAAAATACCCTCTGAATAAAAGCCAATGATGAAAATTGTTGACAAAGGTGAGGAAACCACCAATAAGGCTAATGGCATCCAAGACACTACATGAATACCAATGTGTGAATAGATGTATTTCAATCAAACAAAAGGGAAACCACCCATTCAACAACCAATGATGAAATGTCAACTGTTGGGTTCAAGATTACCTACCAATGATGAAAGTAGGGCCACGGTGCATGATAGGACTACAGTATCATGTGATTTTGAGACAAACTGAGGGTATGGCCGACATGCAAAGTCAAGAGTTTTGAGGAGTGGCCGTACAGGTTGATATACTTCCTTTAAACAAGAGGATGAGACGTATGGAGGACTCTGGCAACATAGACCCAATGAAAAAACCATAAGATGCAAGAGGCATCAATAAAAATATCTATAGGGACTAGAAGAGTAACCATTCAATAGAGAAGACTCTGTAACGAGCTCAGTTTCTAAGGCCATGCTAATCCAAAAATTATGATGACAAATGGACTCAATAACTTTGTGCTATGTTCAAAGGTGACATGACTGCTTCCAATACAAGATAATACTCCCTTCCCGCCCGTCATTTTTTTTTTCATAGAAAAATGAATGCTATGATACAGAGGAGGAAACGAGTGTCGCAAGTAAGAAAAACTAGTTCCAGCAGTGGAACATACCTATGCTCAATTCAGGGAAATGCATGCAGGAGATGGACAGTCAGGTGAATGTTCCCTCCTAGGTACAGGATGTCAAATTGCGAAGGATATAAACAAGGCTCTACTTGGTTGAGGATGCAAAAAATGCTGAGGCAGACAATTTATAATGCAAAGCAAGAACCAACTATAGGCTCAATACTAGAAGAAAGGGAATGATATGTAATCACAACTTAATGCCAAAAAATGTCCTTTTTTATGAATTTTAGTCTACTTGGTGTGAAAAAAGGGTAAACGTGTGCCAAATAGATGCATTTTAAAATCCAATTTATGAGTGTGAAAGAGACAAGTTCACTCAGCAATATTTTCTCTTTTTGATAACGAGTCAGTAAAGAGCTTAACTAAGACTCATGACCTTTCAAGTCCAATTTAACGAGTGTGAAAGGGAAAAATCACTCAACAATCTTTTCACTTTTTGAAGATGAGTTGGAAAAGAGATTAAATAAAACTCGGTTGGGAGTCCTCGGGGTATAAGGCAACATGTTTATGAATGATAAATGAAGCTCAACATAAATTCATGTACTCAGCTGTGAGGGACTCCCAGTCCTATGGAAAAATATCTACATGGGCACCAAATGCAGTAGGGTATCTAACTAGGGAACCCATGTTCGGTAAGTCTCTACCACTTGATAACGACACGACTTATAGTATATGGAAGGTTTTGTGTAGCAACAAATGGGTTCATACCTCAGGCATAAAAAGTGATAGTTATAGGATAGTGAAAAAATGCATGATGGAATGGGTACCTATCCTATATGTTGGGTAATAAAAATACTTGCTCGTGGTGACGAATGACCAACATAACATTGAAATTTGCAAGGATCCCTAGTTAAAACTACAAAAACCAACTCAATCCAACTTTGTATTAGTCCATTAGGTGAAAAAATGGCTTAAAAGTATAGAACGTGGGTAAACATAGTTTATAAATAGTAACAAAACCAAAAATTACTATACCATTTTGATTTTTTACCCAAATAGTGCAAATCAGACCAAAATACCTCCAAGATTCAAATGACAATAGCGAGAGCGTCAGGCGACGAAATTAACAACCATTTGGACCAGGTAAATCTACTTCCCTTCCTCTTCAATTCCAATGGATTAAATTTATAAATTAGGTTCCAAAGGTTTAGTAATTGAGGGCACAAAATGTAAAATTTGGTGTACGTAGATTGTCTTCAATCGGGTCGTGTATACGTCGAGTTGTATGCTCTTGTTAAAAATACAGGGCACGTATACCAAGCCCTATACGTGATTATAATTGAAGTATCTCACGTACAGGAACACAAACAATTAATTTGAAGGATTCTAACTTAAATTTTTCTTTGTCCTTGGCAGGATGGTTCTTGAATGGATATAAAGAGAGCACAAGGAGGTCGATGCTGTTGTGTATCATGATCTGAGGGCCCAAATGGCCTTAAAGAGATGTTTCTTATATAAATTTTGGTCACTCAAAGGAGTGAGAGCCCAGGTGAGGTTGCTCAAGATGCTTGTGGGTTACTGGGACCCTAAGAGTTAAAGCTTCAATCTCGATGGGAAACCATTGAGAATTGAAGTAGAGGACATTTACTTTTTGATTGGTTTATCACACCGGGGTGAGGTTGTAAACCTGAAATCATGGGGAGCTGGGAGAAGAATGAAAATAGAGGAGTATATCGACACCCATTATGTAGCAGGGACCCTAAAGGTCGGGAGTCAACTCCCTATCTGAGAAATATACAATCTCATCCTCAAGATTATTTTCCTTGTATTGATCAGGATCACAGGATCAACCTTGTTGCATCAGGAATTGAGGTTGCTCATGTTTTATGTAGTGCAATGTATGAGACCCATAGTATATGAATGGTTCACCTCACTACTGGAAAATATGAAGAGCCAGTTGACAAAGTGAAAACAGGGGAGTAAGAGAACTTTTGGGTTTGCCTCTATCCTATGCAGTTTCTTTTTGAGTGGGTTCCAGGTTTGGGACCTAGAGTCAAGATTATTCCTAGAGGACCTCGCGATCTAGCCATGGAAAGGTGGACCGAGGTAATGAGGCGACAGGTGGGAGGTAGGGTGCCCACACCCTACAACGAGGATTTCTTCTTCTGGTGGCAATGATAGGTCATCTCCCTAGAGGACTATCCCTATGTAGGGATCGAATTTAGAGGGGATTCAGACATGCCACTCCCACTAGGGACCACCTACAATGATATAGGTATGTCGAAAGTTTTTACATATTTCATTTTTTTGTATTTTTGTATAGTAGAATAAAACTATTTTTTAATGGTGCTTAAGTATTGACTAGACACTTGTGTAACACAGACGTGGGTCTGTGACGACTGGAAGGGTGTCCTTGACATCGATGGAGGAACCGGGGAGATGAGGCGGTGGGAGGAGAAGCTAAGAGAGTCCTACAAAACGTGTAGGGAAACCTATCTTGTTTGATTCAGAGGATTCCCATGGTTCAGATAGAGGATCTACCTGAAGCCATGCAGTGATAGGTGGTGGGTGTACCTAGAGCTTGGGTATGACTCTTTAGGTGTCTCACAAACTCCATATTTTGTTACCATGACACACATCCAACACCACAGGAATAGATGTCGTGGGATATTGTAGTACCAACTATATATGTATTGAGGGTATTAGCCCCAATTTTGTAATATAAACACCATATTTTTTGAAATATATAAAAAAGGGATCTTCAGCTTTACTTATATTTTACAATGTGTACATTGATGAGATGGTTTTATTTGCTTTAGTTATGTGACAAATGCCAATCTAAAACAAAATTAGCATAAGCATAAGATACATGATTAGAACTCTGAGGAATATGATAATATGTAATAAAATCAAACTTTCATTCTAAAAGACGTACTTGTAGGAATCGTCGAAGTAAAGTAGGATCACGAACACAGTAATTGTCATTCAACTAACATACTACTAACTGGGAATCTAGGTGAACCTTTAACAAGTGAATACCATGTGGTATAGCACCGCGCAAAAGTTATATAGCAATGCTATATTCGGCCACATTATTCATGGATGGCCCTAGGCATACACCACCTGAAGACACCAGTAGACCCTTGGGTGAGTAAACCACCCAAGAGGAGGAATTCAAGTTCTGTGTATGACGATTGCCTTCGTCTGTGAATCTTAGGTAGACTAAAGACTCTGTTGACATCTGTCAACCAAGTGAAAAATCAATAAGAAATGTGAAGACAAAATGAAAGGAAAAACAAATATACACTAAATTACATTAGTATACAAAGAATTTCGTCGAAACTTGGGGCTCAAGCATAATATATTTTCAATTAGAGCCCATTTCTAGGCTTTTCCAAGCTATTCCCTTCATAATATTCTAACTCATAGGCTCATTTTTCTAGAACACGTCGCATGATATAAGGATTTTTCCACATGGGTTTAAACTTGCCTTCCCCCATTGGTTCTTTGGCTTGATAATACAAGAGGACCAAGTCACCCTCAATGTAAAACCAAGGACAAACAAACTTATCATATTGAACCTTGACATGTCTTTTGTTTTCCTTGATAGTTGTAGAGGCATCTCGACATTGTTCATAAAGACTCTCTAGGTGTACAAGGCGTCGCTTGAGATCGGAAGTGTCAAGTAGGAGCATGATTTTCATATTGAGAGAAGGGATTTCACATTCAATAGGGAGTATTGAATCCACCCCATGTACTAAATGGAAAGGGGAAAATCCAGTGGCAGTCTTGACTGAGGTCCGGTATTCCCAGAGTGTGGGATATAGCATGATGTTCTAGTCAAACTTACTTTGAATGACAATTTTTTGAAAAATGGTCTTGAGAGACTTGTTGATGACCTCTACTTGCCCATTTTCCTGGGAGTATTAAGGAGAAGAATGACCATGTCTAAACCCTAGCTTAGATTCTATTTCTTCCATCATTTTGTTCTGAAAGTGACTTCCATGATCAGTGACAATCTCACTCGGGAAGTTGAACCAGGCAATAATTTGATTAAAAACGAAGAAGGTGAAAGTATTCCCATCGAATTTAACTGTAGGTATGGCCTCAACCCACTAATTAAAGTAGTCGACATCCATGATGATGTGCTGATGCCCCCCAGCCGAAGTTGGGTTGCAATCCACGAAATCCATCCCCACTTGGTGAAGGGACCGACGGTAATGATTGGGTTAAGAGGGGTTGGATGAGAGTGCATTTTTTGAGTGAGCACCTGGAAGAGGTGACACTTATTAAATTCTTCAATACATTATTTAAAAATAGTAGGCCAGAAATAACCGGCTCACAAAATTGTTTGGGTTGTCGCAAGCCCAGATAGATGACCATCACAAGCCCCACTATGGAAATCTTTTAGGACTGACTCGACTTCTCCATGAGTTAAACAGAGACGCACTATATTGTCTATTACTCGATGATAAAAAGTGTCACTGATGATAATATACTTCTTATCTTAGTATATTACATGTCATCGGTCATCTCGTGAGAGATGATGAGGGAACTTCAAAGTTTGGAGATAGAGAACAATGTCTCCATACCAGGGGTCAGACAAAGAGACAAGAAAAATGTGTTCATATGCAAATGAATCAACATGGATAAAATCCTCATCTAATCATGGAAAGTTGGATATTAACTCCACGAAGACTAGTGATTTCTTGGATTTCGCAGAAGAGAAATCGAGATCAAACTCTTGTAAAATAACAATCCATTTATTATATTTTCCCCCTATGATACGCCTAGTAAGGATGTATTGAAATGGATTGACATTGGCAATCACAATAGTCCTGCAAAGTAATATATAATGACGCAAACGTTGGACTGAGTGCATGACAACCAAAGCTATATTTTTAGTGTGAGAATAATTAATCTCAGGACCGACTAAGGTTCGACTAAGATAGTAGATGACGTGCTCGTGCAACTCATCATCCTCCTGAAGTAGAACCATACCAATCGTCTCCTCGAACGTGGTGATATAAATAAATTAATATCTACTGTAGTCAAGAGGCTTCAACAGAGACGTTGATACCAAGCCTTTCTTCAAAGCATCGAAAGACTCCTAGGCTTGATCATCCCAGATAAAAGGGGTGTCCTTCTTCAAAAGGTGCATGAAACCCTTAGTGATATTGGAAAAATTCACTATAAATCGATGAAGAAAGTTATCTTTCCCCTGCAAACCTTGAATTTGTCTAATCGTGAACAGGGGAGGCAATTGAAGTATTGCCTCAACCTTTAAAGGATCTACCATGATCTCGGTCTTAGAAACTAGAAAACCCAAAAGATGATCAAACTTAACAAAAAATATGCACTTGTGAGGGTCCAACCAGATTTTATAGTAACGACATCTTTTAAAAACTAGCCGAAGGTAAATAGCATGATTTTATCTCTTGCAAGAGTGAGCAGCAAGATCATCAAGATAAGCTTTTACTATGTTCTTAAGATCATGAAAAGAGAAATTCATGGCACGTTGAAAGGTTTCTCCGATGTTATTAAGGCCGAAAGGCATTTTCCGGTATGCAAAAGTGCCCCAAGGAAAAATAAATGTCATCTTGTGTTGATCCTTAGGTTTGATTTGAATTTGGTTATATCCTGAAAATCCGTCCATAAAATAAAATACTTCGCTTCCTGCACACTCGTTGAGAATCTGATCGATGAAAGGTGTTGGTAAATTTTATTTAGTACAGGCCTTATTCAGGTCACTAAAATCCATACATAAACGGATGGTTCATTGCTTCTTGTCTACAGGAATGGGATTGGATACCCATTTAGTCAAGGGAACCAGGTAGATGAAGCCAACATTAAGTAGTGTCTCCACTTCTACCTTAATAGCAGGGGCCTTTCGAGGGTTGACAGCTCTAAGACATTTTTGAACAGGCTTAGCATCTAGATAAGTTATAATCTCATGTTTTCCAGTATGAGGGTCTATTCTTGGCATCTCTTCATATGACCAAGAAAATAGATCTCAGAATTCCTTGAAGAGTTCGACGTAGATCAGGATTTCTTTTGGTGAACAATCCACACCGATATTTATGTTGTCAAACTTTCCAGGGGTATGAGAGATATCGATTGTGATAGTAGGATAAACACTCGCCATGTTTCCTTCAGAAAAAATGTCATGCATATCAAATGGAACTATGGTGTGACCGAATATCTCACTCAAAGTAGATCGAAAGTCATCTTGTTCAATTCTTTCAAGCTCAGGGAGAAAATAAGAGAGGTGATGGATATCATCCCAAGGTTTTTCAGAACCATTCATGGCTTCGATGATAGCTTCATGCGAATGAAAAGTCTCATCGAGGAAATCATGTGAACAAGACAACGAAGTGGCCCAAATGGGCCTGAGAGCAGGATCCTCCTCATCCGTCAATGAGGTAACAAGATCAGGATCAACGGAAGAGTCAAGAACAACTCAATACAAAATATCTACTGTCAATAGTGGCATGGTCATTCTAGCATGAAAATGACCTTCACCAAACAAATTCGGGGAAGGTAGGGTCCACGAATAACTAAAATAGGAAGTGCAGAAAGGAATGGACCTCCCTGTCGAGACGGGCCTACTGGACATGGCATAAACATGGTGACTCAATGCCATGAAGTTGAAGGAATCCATAAGGGAAGGATACATTCTGACACCGATATTCCCACTTGTCAGCTAAGAATTATCGATCACAGGGATCGATGGTCCAATAGATGCATTAGGACTAGAGTACGCAAAGGATAACTGGTTGATCGTCATGATCTTTCCTTCATGAGGAAAACAAAGAGTACGGAAGATAGACAATAAGACAGCGACCATAAAATAGGTCCAATTGCGTCTTAGTAACAAGTTATAATCATGAGGTGCATCAACTACCTGAACCTCCACCTCTACTGTCTTTCCACCTAACTAGACCAGAAATGCAAGGAGAATATTGTGAGGGTGGAAGGAATGACCGTAAAAAGTAGTCAACATGTTCAATGACTTAGAAAGAGTTGGAGAACTGAGATCTTTCCAGCAGATCAAGGACATCACACACGTAGCAACGCCTTCATCAACAACTGTATGTTTGATGGTATATTTTGAGTACTCCACGTGGATTTGGAAAGCCACATGGTAAGGAAAGCGAGGCATCACATATTCGGCGTAAAACTTGATAAATTTTGATCCACTGGGTTCCAGATCTCCTAAAGTAGATAGTAAGGTATTCATCTATGAAGGACACATTTGGAGTACCTCCAAAGCCGACATCGCACAATGGGTTTGACCCATATCCTCAACAATAGAGTAGTTCTGGCCATCTCTAGCATTTGGATTATGGGTAGAGCACTTGAGTAGTCCTTACAGAATATGAGGTGGTGGCTCTGGTTTTTCAATCTGTAAATTCATCTCTGGAGGAGGAGGAGGATATTCTAGAATAAGAATAGCTTGTGAAGAGGTATAATATTGAGATCGAGTGGCTACATTAACTTTCGCATCGATCATATTGATACATAAATGGTCGTTGTCTTGCAACGATGGGTTTTGACTCCCACCATCCACATTTTCGGATTTTGAGGAACTCGAGGACATCTGTTGGTTATGTGGAAATGGATTCATCAGCACGACGGGTGCTAGAGATAATAGCCTCACAACTTCCACATGTTTGGGGCATAAATGGGTAAGGTGATCATCTGTGAAAACTTCACCTAACATATTTTTCATTTTCCCTCTCCAACATTATTATTCATCTTCTCATTATTACCATTGTCCTTGGTTTTATTACCATTTTTCCCACCCTTACGATTATTGCATCCTTTCTTCTTATTACCACCTAGTTTCTGGTTACCACTTGGGTTGGTTGATGATTGCATAGAGTGTACATCCACTGAATTAGTGGGGTTGGAAGACACATACGAAGTTGGCCCTCCTATAGACTATTTAAGAGACAACTCTTTCATATGGCTTGTCACCGAGTCTACAAAATTTACATTGGTGGTACCTACAATTCCATCGGCATGAGGTTTGGGATTTTTTCTAGGGTCATAATTCGACTGCAATGCATCCAAAAGAAGGTGGTATAAAATCCTAGACTAAGCATATATCAAGTCTAACTATTGGTCTCTAAATATTGCTTCTTACTCAGTGGTAAACCCATAAGTAGCAACGTCCTTTGAGATAGGAGAATGCAAAGACTTAAGGAACCATTCTAAAAGAAATTCCAGGGGTATAGGGGTCTTAATCAACCTCTTCCATCTATGCCACTCCTGGATGTGATCCGAGATATGAGTGGCAGTGTCCTGGCGTAAAGTCGAGAGAAGTTCTAGGCCAACATCGTAACGAATGGGAAAATGGAAGTGGTTAAGGAAGACCAACACCAACTAACTAAAAGTCCCATATTTCCCCCTAGGTAGCTCAATATACCATTTCATAGCAACTTCGATGAGGGTGCATTGAAATAATCTTAATCGGATAGAATCATCATTAAGGGAATTCAATGAGAACCAAAGGTGAAAGGTAGTGATTTGATCACCAGGATCCTCTCCATTCTTACCTTTGAACTTGGAAATGTATGAAGGAAGTTTGGTTGGGATAGGGGGCCATGTAGCATCATGACTCACAGGGTCGTTCATTAACTTAGAAAATTCTGACAGATTAAACGCGACCAGAAAAGGGAGATGGGGTTGCAGCATCTAGCCCCAAGCTCCCGGAAAAGATTGTGCTTGAGGATTTGCAGCCCATCCAGGGTTCTGGTAAGCACCATGGCCCTATCTGATATTATAAGGCCCTCCTTTGGGCTGATTCATATAAGGTGGGTTGGGCATCATTCCAACAGGAATGTTTTGTTGAGGTATAGGACGAAACTTGAGAAAAAACTTGTCTGCCAGGTTGTTTTCTCCACCCAGAGGTAAGAAGATTAGACCTAGGTTTAAAAGGAGGGACGCCTCCCATATTAGGATTCATTTGAGGAATTTGAGAACCACCAAACGAAAAAGGAGTGTAAGCAGGTGTACTACCCCCAAGCCCAATGCTAGCATTAGGGACAGTGGTTGGGATGGAGTTCGAAAACTGTGAAGTAAAGTTGGGCATACCATACAAAAAAGAACTAGAAGCCATAGGGATGGAATGAACATTATAACTCAGTGAGTGATGAAGAAACCCAAAAGGGTTCGAGGCGGTAGCTTGATCATTAACTATAGGATGAGCCATAGTAATGATAGGTGCCTCCAACACTACAACCATGGAGGTTGCAGGAGTCGAAGGGGTGCCATTAACTATAGTAGGTATGGGATTTGAAGGGTTCCCAGTGTTCTGAATACTAGGTTCAATACTCATCCTTGTAGAATCACAAGTCTGAAAAGTGGATGTGTGTGTACCACGCCTATTAACTCTACACCTTTTATAAGGAAAAGACTCGAAATCTGGTGGTAACTGTGACAAGCAACAGGATTGACGGGGAGGATGGTCCGACTCCACGATGACTTAAGAATCCAAAGATAAAAATTATATCCTAAGGCCAACTAGTAATCAAAGAGCACACCAAAATTCAGACGACCAATATGTTAGAAAAACAGGATTGTGGAGCAATAAAATAAAACAAATGTGGAAACAAAACACAGAAGATACACTATACAATAGAGACATAGATTTACATGGTTCACCCAGTGTGGGCTACATTCACCAGAGAAATTTCTAGATCCTTCCTTTATTATTATCCAACATATGAAGGGATACAACCTACAACAAACCCACTGTAACTTCCTCTTCTTTCTCTCACAGTCTCCTATCTCAGAACACAATATTCACGATCAGCCATAGCCACAATACATTTCCCTCATAAAAGAGGGTTTCCTTCTAGGGAAAAAAACCCTAACATAATCTCTATCGTTAGATTTACGACCTTATAATGAATAGTCTAGATTTACAATGAAATTACAATATACATTTACAAGGCAATTTTTCCTTCGGGGGCTTCGCCCCTGAACCCCCGCTGGGGGCCCGCTTTCCCCCAGACCCCCTAGCCGAGGAGATAGCCCCCCTGGACCCCGTAGAGGGGGTACCCCCCCTTTGAAATCCCCCCCGTGGAAGAGTGTACATACTTCTGGGGTGTAAATACTTCATGGGGTATAAACACAGTTGAAAACAAGGACCTATGAATCAGGAAGATAATCAGGCTCCACAACCAACACAATATGCATACAAATGGGGTAAAATGGCTGAGTGGCCACCCTCCCTAAAGAAGGTATGTCTCACCCAAGAGGGGCCTGAGACTCCTTGCTAAATATCAAAGGTAACATAATCGTTTATAAGGGCCCTCATGGGCTTAACAACCAGTCGGTTAGATCCCCACGGAGAGGTAATCCTCCATAAAGGTCATGTGTTTTCTGACCCTTATTTGACCCAGGGTACCTAAAAAATAACCCCTGCAAGTAACCTATGAGACACCTAATTCAAGAAACTAATAAACCATAGTATAACTGATGCACAGGAAACTAGTCGTAAGTCAGGTCCACCGTATGGGCAGGGTAGAAAACATGGATTATTTTAGGGGCTAAATTTATCTCATGGGATAATTTTCCGAGGTTTTCCCCATAAACCAATTTGTTATTCTAAAAATGATTGATCATGGGATCAAATTTTGCTCAATTTTCAAAGTGCTCAGAATGCAACGAAAACAGTTCCATTGCCTCTGTCTTGTCTTCCTGATTCTAGCGGTATATTTACTTTGTCAAATGGACGTTGTATGGAGAAGATATCGCGATCTGTTCGCCAAGCCAAACAGGCAAAAAATTTGGTGCTGACTGTATAGTCTGTACGGTCTGATGTGGCAGGGTCGTACAGGCCGTACGACCGTACAGTGGTGATGTGGCAGGTTTATGTTGGTTGATGATCGTCGAATCCAGGAGTGACATGTGTCCTGTAGCTGGCAAATGGTATGAGGACACGTGGCCCAATCGAAGGGTGCCACGTGTCACTAATTATTTGGTTCATATTGTTATTGTAAAATATATGGTGGAGTCTGCGGGGTTTGACCCCCGGACCTCCCACACCTCCGTGCGCCTTCACACGACCGCCCGGCCATTAGGCCACAAGTTCTTTCTTGTTAAGTATATGCGTTTGTATATATTTGAATTTGAAATTTTGTAAATTGGGCGGGGGGTCGGGCCGGGGCTTAGCCCCGGCCTATGGTCGTATGTTTTTGATATATGACCATGTCGTATGGACTATCCATTTGCGTGCAGAGTAAACCATATAGCCCATGGATTATTGTAAATGTGTTAACATATATTGTGCAGGGATTTTGAACCATAGCCCATGGACCTTTGTATTAAAACATGTAACCATGTATTATAATGTATCAATGCGCGTGGGGTTTGCAATGTGTGGAGCCCCCGGTCGCGGGGTTGTATATTTGTAATGTCATGTGCCCACGAATCAGAGCACGAGGGGTTGGTTACACTGGTTGCAACGAATTAACCACTTCTTTGCAACACAGTCATATGCGCCATATGCCCGGTGCTGGGTTTTTGCGCTTAAATGAGCGTGTGAGCCAGGTTCATGGAAGAGGGTGCGAATTGTAGAACCAGAGATAGCAAGATTGAAGAGGGAGACTTCCAGGAGGCCTAACTTTTTCATTTTTCGACCGATTGAGGTGCCGAAAGATCCCAGACAGGGGTTTTGGGACGCTGGGAAGCCATTGGAGCAGTCGGTTTGTCAATTTGAGCATTGTAAGACATGTTTTTGAGCACTTTTTGAGCAATTAATAATAATGATCCATTGGAAGCTGGACCAGGAGATGTAGCCCAT
>ML788043.1:67100-84920 GCA_009831015.1 Picea engelmannii | reverse complement strand
TTTCATCCACAGACAGATGGTCAGACAGAGGTGGTGAATCGTACAGTGGTACATCTTCTTCGTGCTTATTGCAGCAAGCATCCTAAGCTTTGGGATGAACATTTACACTACGTTCAGCATGCGTACAATCGAGCCAAGCACTCTTCGATGCAAACATCGCCATTTGAGGCATGTTTTGGCTATTTGCCCAAGTCACCTTTAGATTTTATCTTTGGGAAAGATTTTTTTGTTGATGGGCAATATGATATTGATCGGGCAGAGAAGTTCATTGAACAGATTCAGTCGATACATCAGGTAGTGAAAGAGCAGTTGGAAAAGAGTCAGGCCAAGTACAAAATGAGACATGACAAGCATCGTGTTGATCACAGTTTCGAAGTTGGTGATGAAGTGTGGCTTTACATCAGCAAGGAAAGGCTTAAAGGAAAAGGTAAAAAGTTGAAACCAATTCGATATGGTCCCTTCAAAATTGTCGACAAGATTGGTAACAATGCTTTTCGTTTAGATTTGCCTCCTTATATGCAGATGTATGCAGTTGTTAATGTTGAGAATTTGAAGTTGTATGAGCCTCCATTGATTGATGATCAAGGAGAGCATGTTCAGATTCCTTCCATAGATGATTTTTCTCTAGAGTATCTAACAGAACTGCAAGAAGATACCATCCTTGACAGGAGAATGCGAACTTCGAAGAGAGGAAATGTGGAGTATTTGCGAGTTGGTCTTAAAGGGACGAATCCAAGCAAGGCCAAGTGGATTGAGGTCAGAAGGGTGAGGGAACTATACCCTCATCTTCACATAGACTGAGATAGTGTTTTGGAGGTCCAAAAGCTTCCCAATGGGGAGGTGTGATCAGGGGATCAATTTTTTCTCAATTTTCAAAGTGCTCGGAATGCGACAAAAACAGTGCCATTGTGTCTGTCTCATCTGCCTGATTCTAGCGGTATATTTACTTTGTCAAATGGACGCCGTATGGAGAAGATATCGTGATCTGTTTGCCAAGACAAACAGGCAAAAAATTTGGTGCTGACTGTATAGTCCGTACATTCCGTATGGTCTGACGTGCCAGGGTCATACAGGCCATACGACCGTACAGTGGTGATGTGGCAGGTTTATGTTGGTTGATGATCATCGAATCCAGGAGTGACACGTTCCTATAGCTGGCAAATGGTATGAGGACACGTGGCCCAATCGGAGGGTGCCACGTGTCACTCATTATTTGGTTCATATTGTTATTGTAAAATATATGGTGGAGTCCGCGGGGTTCGACCCCCAGACCTCCCACACCTCCGAGCGCCTTCGCACGACTGCTCGGTCATTAGGCCACAAGTTGTTTCTTGTTAAGTATATGCGTTTGTATATATTTGAATTTGAAAGTTTGTAAATTGGGCGGGGGGTCGGGCTGGGGCTTAGCCCCGACCCATGGTCGTATGTTTTTTATATATGACCATGTCGTATGGTCTGTCCATTTGCGCGCGGAGTAAACCATATAGCCCATGGATTATTGTAAATGTGTTAACATATATTGCACGGGGTTTTTGAACCATAGCCCACGGACCTTTGTATTAAAACATGTAACCATGTATTATAATGTATCGGGTTTGCAATGTGTGGAGCCCCCTGTCGCGAGGTTGTATATTTGTAATGCCATGTGCCCACGAATCAGAGCACGGGGGGGTTGGTTACACCCATTGCAATGAATTAACCACTTCTTTTCCAAGAACACGGTCATATGCGCTATACGCCCAGGTGCCGAGGCGGTTAGGGGCTGGCGCGCCCTTAACCTTTCTACAGTTTGCACCGTTGGCGCGGTTGCACTCGGTGCTGGGTTTTTGCGCTTAAATGAGCGTGTGAGCTAGGTTCATGGAAGAGGGTGCGAATTGTAGAACCAGAGATAGCAAGCTTGAAGAGGGAGACTTCTAGGAGGCCTAACTTCTTCATTTTTCGACCGATTGAGGTGCCAAAAGAGCCCAGATAGGGGTTTTGGGATGCTGGGAAGCCATTGGAGTAGTCGGTTTGTCAGTTTGAGCATTGTAAGACATGTTTTTGAGCAATTTTTGAGCAATTAATAATAATGATCCATTGGAAGCTGGACCAAGAGATATAGCCCATAAGAGGGGTGAACTCCTTTATCAATTGTTGTGCTTATGTGTTTCTGTTCATTGATTATGCTATTGTCTATGTGTAATTTGCATAAGTAATCCTTTAATTTATGTGTTGCAAACTGATCCTTTTGCTTTAAACACATAACATTCACTTGCAACAAGTTTTCAAGTTTTTCAAGTCTTCTTCATTTTTAGATCAATGATTCCCCCAAATTCTATAGGACAAAATTATTTTACCTTAGAAATCACCAAAATGTTACACAAACTATATAAAATCCTTAGAAATTTGAATATTTTTACAAAAATATCGCCAAACATTTATAGTTGGCATATGAAGGATTAGTAAGATTCGCCAAGGTTTCTACATTTTAAAATAAATTTCCATCCCTGAAATCATCCCTAGTAGCAAATCCTGAAACCTTGAAAGTACCGCCTCTCACGGAGGTAAAGGCACTAGCAAGATCCTCAGATATGAATATATCCCCAGAAATATCTCTGACGCTAGGAAGGTATCGGGGGGATATCCCTTCAACCGACTTCGTGTGACCTTATGATTAAATCCGGTGTGCGAGGAGCCTCTTGATGTTACCAATTATACAATGGATTTCTACACTCCCTTTCTCAGACACATATGTTGAGTTAATTGCCTTGGAGAAGTTTACTCACAAAATTCTATTCCAAGGCACTAAATCCTAAGCTAGTTTGGGTACCCTAGAAAATAAAATTGTGGCTAATAAATTTTAAATTATAGCGTTAATTTTATCGGCCGTGATTACTCAAAAAGGTATGGTAGTGAAACTCATGATGTTATGACTCTGCAATAAAAGTAAATATGAAAGTAATGCAAATTCCTAAATTTAACATTCAATGAATGATATCCTTCTAAAAACCAATGCAATTTTCAATTTCAACTCTACAATTCTGAAGTAAAAAGGCAATCTTTCATTATATGCACTAAGTTAATGACGACTCAAAAAGACAAAAATGCCAAGCAATGCAAAATGACTATTTTTTTGTATTTTCAATATAATAAAAATGAAAATGCATGGATTGAAAAGAAATTTGATATATAAACTCTATTGTGTATAGAAATAGATAACTCAAGCAGGATATCAAGTAGTAAAACACCCAGCCAAATGTACAAGGACAATAAAAAATGAAAAGATGATGTGAAAGACTCCGCCCAAAAAATCAACCAAAGATAGGTTTCCTGTCACCCCACAAGCACTTAACAGGCACTACAGAGACCCAAGAAGGCTTAGCAAACATCAAATCCCACCCAGCAGTCACCAGACCAAGCAAACAAGCAAGGAAAAATGATGTACGTGATTTTTCAGGCAAACAGAGCGTATATACACATCTTGTAGTGGGACAGCCTGTGTATGTACGCAACAGTCAGGGAAAAAAGAACGTAAATGTTTCAAAACAAGGTCGTGCAAGGGAGAAAGGATGAAAACTTAGAACCATAGTGAACAAAAGTTGTCAAGCAATGATGTGACAAGAAGCACCATAGAAAGGAGAGCAATCTAAGGAGAAAAGTACTCCAAACCCTAAGAAAGAAGATTCAATCCCCAGTATGGTTGCCAATTCTGTTATGAGGAAAATATCTCTATGGCTAGGGTAAACCACAGCAGATGAAAATGACTGCAGAAATCAACTATCTTCTCAAGTATGATATGAAAACAAATATGCTAGCCAAACAAGATAAAAGACCTACCTTGTCTAGACGTTCGATGAAGTCCACCATTGAGCACTTGACCCAAAGCAATATACCTGCAACTAGTCCTCAACAATCGAGCAAAGCATATGGTGATATTATATAATGTTAGCACATTCAATAGAATAATTCATTAATAAACATGACAAACATGCCCATGGAATAATAATTCAATATATTTTCAAGATATCAATTGGACAGGAAAAGAGTATTTCTATTAATATATGATCAGAAGAAGTGAAAATGTTACATACTTCTGTGTTGGCATGGTTCGGAACCGAGAATCTAAGTTCCTTCCAGCTGGGCCTCCACCACTTCAATCCTCCACCAAAGGAAATATCATAAGAGAGAAAAAGTGAGGTTCTCAATCAATATGGGAAGAGATTGGGGGCTGAACACTGTATTTAGACTTAAAGGACAAAGGGATGCAGACACAATATGAAGTAAATAACTCCTCTAGAGTAATTTTTCTCTCAAAGTTGAATTCTTTCTCCTTTTCCATACCTCAGAATTGGCCCATTTATAACCTTCAAAATGGAACTGAAGGGACGAGTCAGAACATTTCTAGTATATGGAAGGCCAAGGATCATAGATCTCATGTCATGACATGGAAACCCAACATTAATTTTCATTTTCTGGCACAAATCTCGATGTACACGGGCTGTAGTGGAGAAGCCTGCATATACGCATGTTGTATAGTGTGCAAGATGCATACATGTGGAAAACTATTTATTTTTAGCTCTAGATATTATAAACATGGATGATAAGTCTACATGGGGGAATGGAAAAAGGCCTTCTAGGAAAGATTGCATAAGGTGAGGAAAATATTTCTATAACACCAATGTCACCTCAATGTAGGTCCCACACTTCAAGGGTGACTAGGTGTTGATCTCTAAATATGTCCTAAAAACAACCTTAGTTTAACATTAATTTATAAATCGAGGATTCGTCTTTTCTTTCAAGAATATCAAAAAAGTCTATGCAGATAGTTGTAGAGGTTAAAATTGTGTAGTCAAAGAAAATATGATTTTATCAATAATCAAGTTCCTCACACATTCATTAAAACTCTGAAACTATGATCTTACTCAACATAATTATAATCTAATCTATAACATGCTGCGAATTAAAGGAATTACCCATTTTTTTTGAATTCATCTAGCTAAGAAACATGAATTTAACCTATGAAAATACTTAATAAACTAATCTATCAACGATTGTCTAACCTGTTGGAAAAGAACAACTTAAGTACTGTAAAATTTAGAAGGAACAACAAATGCATAATTAAGAGAAAGGAACAACAACTATAAATTTAATAAAAGGAACAATGCATGTGAAAATGAGAGGAAATTTCAAGCAATAAACTACAACAATGGGAAATGGAACAACAGTCAATAACCTAATGAAACATCTATCCTCTGTAAATAAGTAGAACCAATTAAAAACATCAACACACTCATGCATTTATCTTAACTTTTGCAAAGAGATTTAAGTCATAGAACTGTAATCAAATTGATACATTTACAAATTGAGATAGTAACTCCTTCTGATTGGCCCCACAGTCTTCAGAAGTACTACTGCTAGAAACTCAATATGCAAAGATGGTAAAAATGCTCAAGGATTTTATTAATTCCATAATTGGTACAACATTTACAATGGACTACTTGTACAAAGAAATTTAGAGATCTGAATGCTTGGATAAATTTCTTGGATGTTTCTCTATGGTTCGTCACCCTCTATATATTACAATGATATGCGTAAATTAAGTTATTCCGAGGATCGAGAGATCCTCATGATTGCTTTTACTATTTATAAAGATTACAAAATAGAGAATCAATCTTCCTCAAAACTCTTTGTGCCTGATTTCTCAGACCTCCAATAGTCTACGCATCTTCATAATCTTCTTAGCTATCTTGAGTTTAACAATATTTGTCCATTCCTGCAATAAAATCAAACAATTCAAAACGAAATTTAGAAATGATCTAATATCACTCAATAACATTTCTAGAAGCCTTTTTAATCATTTTCTTTCCTAATTATTTCTAATTGATAGAAAATTCAATCAAGATTATATCATAAACCATGGTGATAAGGAGGATATTTGTACCTTTTTCTCAACTCAAGATACCCCCCAGCTTACCTTCTTGCATGTCCTCATGCAAACAAAGACTCTACATGTAAAGCAATGATGTTGAAGGGAGGAGAGGTCTTTTCTCCAGGTCTCTTGAACCCATTCTTACTTCTAAGCTCTTCAAAAGAAGATTCTTCCTCCTTCTTACAAATATCATAATTAATGTGATAACCCTCTAGAGGATACCAAATAATAGGAGGACTATATATGCACCCAATGTAGGCAGGCCCTTCATCCAGGACCATTCTGGAATACCTCTACAACCTGAAGGTAGATGCATGAAAGTTTTTGAAACCAAAGGGTTCCCTATTCCTGACTACATTTGGGGAGACATCCCATCTTTGTTTGGATGCATAAATATCTTCTTCTTTAAGCCCCCTAAAATATGGTATACCTGAATGTACAACCTATCGGTGGATAGGAGATAAAGATTCTACAACCTTCTCCCTTTTCATGAATGTTTTGTGCTACATAATGGTTGTAAAGGATTTAAGAGGTTCCCCTCTGATCTAGAGGTCTAGCCCAGTCTCCCTTTTCATGAAAACCTTGTGTTTTTTAGCCCACCTGGTTTGGTTCTTGGTAAAAGAAAAGAATGCTTGAAACTATGTGTCCCCAATAAAAGGATTAGGGTTCTGTTTTCTATTTTCTCCCAGGATGAAGTTGTGAAGGTATAGCTCACACATAAATTATTGTACTCCTTCCTCTTGTTCTCTAAAACATGAAACAAACTCAGAAACAATGGTGAACTCAAAAAAAAATTCTACTCTAATACCTTTTATCCTTAGCGATAAATAACATTCTAATAAAAATAAGGTGTAATTAGTAGCAGGATCCCTACAAGCTACTATATCAGAATAAACAAAGCAAATTTCTTTGATTTTCTCCAAAGCTCCATATAATTGGACCTATAATTTTTTCACGTTTACTTGAGCTTTTTTTATCTCAACAAAAGTCTCGTTCTCAGTTACTTACATGGATTGAAGTTGTTTGACAACTTTCTGATTCTCTACCATTGTTACCATTTCACTCCTACATTGAGTTAAGGTTTGTTGGGTTTGTACTAGCTCTGCCTCCAACCTGTTAATAATGGCACCCTGTTCAGGAGACTGAAATGATTCCTCGATATGAAAAGTTGTATCCTTTGTTACTAGGGCATCTGTCTGGGTATTTGTATCAATTGTCTCCAAAGGAGCAAGAAAATATGTAGGAAGCACTCCCTCAGTTTGGACAGTTTTTTCTTCTGTTGTTGGAATCTCTGTTTGAGTTTCCAATGAAGCAGGAAGTTCTATTTATGATCCAACATAACTGGTGTGGGTTGTCCTCCTGGGAAGTAGGTTTCTTCCCTGTATTCTAGGCCTCTTGGATTTATTCCTCTCATAGGCCTTGTCAACTTGCTCCAACTATTTCCTTAATTCTCTGATTATTTCTTTTAGTCTACCAACCTTTTGTTTCAATAATTTGATTTTTTTAACCCTTTTTCTCAATATCTTGTTTTCCTATTTCAATTTTTTGATTTTATTGTGGCCTTTTCTTGCTATTTTTTGTTTATGGGGAATGTCAAGGTCTTCCCCACCTTGATCAAATAGTGATTGTTCCCCTGTTTCTTCTATTTGTTATGTCTGTTACAAAGGATTGTTTACCTCAATGTGAGGTTCTGGCTGTTCTGTATCTTCGGGGGAAGGCATCTCCATGTCAGGGAGATCCAAGGCAGGGTTTGAAGAAGAATTTGGTGCTTGGTGTTATTCAGACCTTCCTGTGTCTTATGCATCTGATGTCTCTAAATTTCCCAGTACTTGTGCCATCCCTACCTCATAACTTTTGTGAAATAGTTCTGTAAGGTTTTCGAGTGATGGTTGTTCTATCTGTGCACTTTCTTGAGTGTTCTCATGTGAGGGTTGCATAGTTTCCTGCCTATTTTCAGGTTGAATTGTCTTTTTACCCCTTTTTCTTTTTATAGTAGAGGTTTCAGGAACAAAATTTGTTCTTTCTCTCCTCTTCTTTGATGTTTATGCCTGTTTGGTTTGGGTTTCTGCCAGTTGGATGGGGTCTGTTTCAATTTCTAGCTAGGGTACTGGAGTTTCAATTTGGGCACTACCTCCTTCTTCTTAGTTTGTCTCAATTCCCTATGAGGGAATTTCTTGGTGGATTTTGGGTTGTTCGATTTGTAGGGGCCTATCAACATCAATTAAATCTCCCCAATTTATTTGAGTTTGGATCAAGGCCCTGTTTACTATTAACTTTACTAGTCCATGGTGACTAATTATAGTGACAGGGTCTTTAACCTTCTAAGTTCTTGCAGCAAATTCATGTAGCATGGCATTTAAAAAGAATGAAAAATTATTACTAACCTCTGTTTTAGTGCTACTAACAATTTGAGGTGGTGCGCCCTCACCACATCGTACTTCCCATCACATGTGATATACCTTTGTGTTACTCCTACTAGCTCCCTCCATGGTTCGCTGAGAGCGGTGGGGTTGAGTCCCTTCCCTTTTTTATTGAGTTCTATGAAAGATTCCACAACCTTCTTGAGTGTTGTATACTTCTTAGTCCACTGTATGCCTTTGTTGGGGAGGCTTGTAACCTCCGCTATAATTTCCTCAGTGACCAGAATTTGCATGTCTCAGATCATGGAGACTCCTCTCTACAAGTTATGGAAAAATGATAGTGTGATATTTGTGTCATATCCCTGCAATCTATTGAAATATTTTGTCCACTCCAGACGATGTAAAATTTCCCTTGCTTGGTCAGTTACCTGCAACAATCTACACTCTCGGTGTACACTTCGACCGCCCATGTATTTTGTGAATAGATGAGGACAACTATTGTTCCCAGCTGCAACTTAGTTCGACCATCTTTTGAGACAACATCACCAGAAATAACGAATATCATAGAACACAAATGTATATAAAAATGTGAGTTTTCCCATTTATTACAATCATTATGATCTATAGATAGATGTGCAGACTATCCTCCCCCTCATAAATGAAAAGGTCAACCTCGACTGTCGATTGTGTGAGTGTAATGATGGTAGGTAGTTCAAGTTAGGGGTAATTACTACGTTGCCTCCGTCATTGGGAGAACAATCATAAATAACCTTCAAAATCACTTTAACGGTAATCATGAAAAATAGTCACTCTTTTGTGGGAAATTCAAATTTACATACCTATGTTAAAAAAATGTTTAAGGAAAAAGATTCCGAGTAATTTTAAATTTGTTCATGTGTTTAGAAGTATTCCACATGTCATAACGTTGTTACTTCACCTTGTTATTAGATATAACTAGAATTATATTCTCTTTGTTAGGAAAGGAAGTCTGGGAACACACAAAAAACTTGGCATATTTAAGGTAAACTTCAATACCACAGGCAGAGCCACTGTTGCCAGCAGGCATCCATAGCCTCGACAGGATTTCCTTTTAACCCATAGATGAGCCTGTATCCTTAATAAATAGTTTGAATCGTCTTTTCCAAAAAATACCACTATCCTGGTTTGGTAGTGTTGGCATAGGGGTAGACCTGGGGTTCAATGCTTCAAAAATGTACCAACAAAACCCTAACTACTGGCACTTTCAACAACACCTGTGAAGCAGAAGAAGTCTCACCTGAGGTAGATGCAGGGGGTGTTGTAGGACTCAAGTGTTTGCAACCTACCTGGGACACAGATCTGTAATTACAATACTTAATAGATCACTTAGCAGTTAACATTCATTAACATCTAACCCTTATTCACATCGCAGGTAAGACCCTAATTATAGAACAACACAGTATTCAACAAGACCTAACATATCCAAGCACTTAGCACCTAGAATTAGATTAGACCTAACATTCATCCACATCATCAAGCACCAAGATACTATATCATATGCATCTAACATACATAAAGATGACAACACTAAGTATAAATCACATCAATCACACAAAGAAACCATAACACAGGATATACGTGGTTCACCCCCAACGTGGGGCTATGTCCACCAACTCTTCATCTTATTTATTATCTTCTGTCAATATCCTTACATGCATAGAGCATCAAAAACCACTTCGCATAGGATAGGATATCTGTGCGCACCTCACCAGATCCTCCTCCCCGAGTCAGGTCACATCACAAAGCCTCTTTACAGTCACTTTCACTTAGCTATACAAGTTCTCAACACACAGTATGAACAAAGCTAACTCAATCACATAGATCCAACTACTTACATCACTTGCACTCAACATAATATAGCACTTAGCACCACATCTCTATTAGATCTAGTCTATTGCTTACATCGCCTAGATATCTATTTATACATTATAGAAGGGGCCTAAGCATGGGTAAGACCCATGGGCCGACATCCCATACCCATTACATATACCTTTTATAACCCTAAATTGCACCACACATGCTTACCTGGCATTAGGCCAACTCATATCCCTTCTTTACCAAAGCATTGTTGAACAACTCTTTGAAAATCCTCTCTTATAAAGGCCCACATGCCGTAATCCATTACTGCATGCGTGTACACACTGTCTGACCCAAAACAACCCACGTGGATTGACAAAAGCACGAAAAAATGAAAGTTGTTGATGGAGCACAAAAGCTATGGATGAGTTAACTGAAACTCCTAGCCATGAATGGCCGAGGGTTCGTCCAAATACCTAGCTCCTTCTAGCCTATAAAAGAAGGGGTAGGGGTCCCATTTGGAAGAGGAAAAATATAGCAAAGAAACTCTACCCATTTACGTATTACCATTGTCCCAACCCTTTAGCCTTTCCTTGTGCCAAAGGAGATTCAAAGCAAAGAAGTTGGAGGACAGAAGAAGAGGATCCCAGGATCAGGTTCAAGGAGCGGTGGCCGGTCTCAACTTTTGTAAGTTGACTCATTCAAAGTAATAAATAAAATGCTTTTCCCATCCCAATTCATGAACTATTTATAGTTTGATCAATATATTTGGAGAAGTGTCTGGCAATAATTGTACTGCCAACTTTAGAGATGGGATCTGACATTCGATGGGAAAGATTGCCTCCAGCCCGTAAACGAGTTGAAAAGGTGAGAAAATGGTTGCAGTCTTAACAGATGGTCAGTAAGCCCATAATGCCAAGTATAACATCAAGTGCCAATTTGACTTGGCTGAGTTGATGGTTCACTGTAGAATAGTCTTAAGAGTTTTGTTTACAACCTCCACTTGCCCATTGGCTTGGGGGTAGTAGGGTGATGAATTCTCTTGTCATAACCCAAGATTTGATGTTAATTCGGTCATCTTTTGGTTCTGAAAGTGACTTCCATGGTCAGTAACAATCTCTCTCGGGACGTCGAACCTTTCTATGATCTGGTTGAATAAAAATAGAGTTGTAGTCTCTCCATCATATTTAAACATTGGCATAGCTTCGACCCACTTAGTAAAGTAGTCTACAGCTACGATGATATAGAGGTGCCCCCTTGCTGAAGGGGGGTTGCAAGTAGTGTAATCAATCCCCCACTTGGTGAAGGGACCAACTGTGATGAAAGGAAACATGGGAGCGGGGTGTGACCTCATCTTCCGAGAGAATATTTGGCATGGATGGCACTTCTTGACTGATTCTATACAATCTTTGATAAGTGTCGGCCAGAAGTAACCTGCTCGTAGAATATTTTGGGTTGTTGCCAACCTAGAAAAATGACTGCCACAAGCTCCAGTATGGCGATCGTTGAGCATGATGACCGCCTCCTCATGTGTGAGACATCGACGTAAGATGTAGTCTACACCTCTCCAATACAATGTATCATCGAGTATGAGATCATTCTTAGCCTGATGGCGTATACGCAGACCCTCATCACGAGAAGCAGAAGTGGGGCACTTCAAAGTCTGGAGATAGATAAGTATATCTCTATACCATGGATCCGAAGATGTTATGAAAAACATATCTCCCTGGATAGGTGATTCTTCAGGCACAACGTAACCTGACTCAAACGGAAGTTCTGAAATAAGCTCTGCGAAGACCAATGACTTTTTGGAATTTGCTGAAATGAAGTCTAAGTCAAACTCCTGGAGGATGACTATCCATCTACTAATTTTTCTGCCTATTACCTGTCGTGTCAACATGTATTGGAATGGATTCACGACAGTGATGATGTTGGTCTTGCAAAACAGAACATAATGATGGAACCGTTGAACAACATGAACTGCTGCCAACACAAGTTTTTTTATATGTGAATAATTGAGTTCCAGTCCTACAAGGCCTCAGCTCAGGTAATAGATCACGTATTCTGAGAATAAATCATCTTCCTAAACTAAAACCATGCCAATGGTTAACTCTGCGGTAGCCAGATATAATAAGAAATATTTTTTATAGTTAGGTGGTCATAGCATAGGGGCCATTGTGAGGGCATGTTCTAATGCATCGAAAGAGTGTTGAGCAGCATCGTCCCAGTAAAAAGGAACGTCTTTCTTTAGTAAATGCATAAATCCCTTGGTGATTTCGACATAGTTGCCAATGAAGCATCGTAAAAAGTTTGCCTTGCCTTGTAGACTCTGAAGTTGAAGGATTATGTGTGGGGGGGGCAACTGGATTATTGCCTCCACCTTGAGAGGATCGAACATGATCCCTATTGTTGATATGATGAAACCTAACAAACGTCCTGACATTACGCAGAAGATGCACTTGTTTGGATTCAAGTGAATCCTAAAGTAACGACAACATTCAAAGATAAGTCTAAGGTGTGTAGTATGATCCATTCTCTTGTGAGATCATGATGCTAAATCATCTAGATAGGCCATGTCTTTCACTTTTCATGATCTAGGGATGAAGGTAGAAAGCAGTTTCTCTTTGGTTCTATTTGCATGCAAAGTCTGAACTCTATTTTCTATTCCATAGGGATATTTTTCCCACAACAATACCCAAAACCCCAAAAGTCCACAAAAGGGGGGCGAGATCCCACGATCTCCGCTTTGCCTAGCACTCTATCTTCGATTAGCCTATAGAAGTCCCAAAATTGGTCAACCATTACCAACATTTCCACAAAACCTGGTCAAGGGCCAACAAGCCCCCAACACTCACCTATGAATCGTCCCGAGTCACTCTGATTTGGGTAACTCTGGCTCGAAGGCCTCGATCTTGGCTCGACCTGCTTCGACCTACTACTTCGCCAGAGCCTCCTTCTCGACAAACTCCTGGATAACTTTCTCAGTCATAGGTCCTTCCAGTCGTTGTTCAACTAAGGTGACCACTTGTTCTAGTTCTGCACCTCATCCTTCAATTTCCTCAAAAAGTGTCCAGGCTTCATCCTACACTAGCTAAAGCTTATGAGTCACTTCCATGACCTTGCTCTGGATGGCATGGACCTACTACTGAACCATGCACTATTCTTGGGACCTTTTCATCCTCTCAACTGCTGATAATGGCTTCAACTGTGCTTGCACTATTGTTGCTTGCTGCTTTTCCTCCTGGAGCTATGACTCCAGTGTCCTTAGTTCAAGGTCCTTTGCAAGGCTCTTGTAGCTCTGCGCACTTTGACTGTTGAGATGTTTTCATTATAAAGCGAATTCCTTTATTCTCTGGACTGCACTCCAGTAAATTTCTTTCCTTTAGTCTTGCACTTCCTGCAAAGTGCTTGGAACTGCTTGTAATTCTAGTTCTTCTACTCTTTGTTGGAGCTATTGAATGGCTTCAGCAAGCTTCCCCACCTGACTCTCCACTAGGTGTTCTTCCATCTTTTCTAAGCCCATCACAAAGTGAAGTTCTCTAGTGACTGCTTCTTTAAATCCAATATGCTCTGCGAGCAGTTGTTCTTTCTCCTTCTGGATATGCACTCTATCCTCTGCAAACTTTGCCTGGAGGTCATATTTTTCTTGCTACGCAACTCGATGTTGCTTTATGGCTTCCTCTTTTTCTTGCTTCAAGGCCTCTGTGGCCTGTTTTTTCTCCTCTTGGATACGATGAAGGTGAGCTTCTGTCAAGTCTACTAATATGCATAGCTGGGCAGACTCATCTCCCAACTCCGGTCCTTCTGATGAAAGTGGCGCAGTAGACACTGCGCGAGTGGATTAGAGGGATTTTTGTACCCCTTTCAACTCTGCTGCAATCCTATCATACATGGTCTCCTGTTTTTCTCGTTTCACTATAGAATGTCTTTTGAATTATTTGATACAATGGCGATGATGAGGTTGATGTCACCCACCGTTAGCACAGTCTGAAATGGCGGTTTATTGGCTTTTGACTTCTTCTGCAATGTAGGTTTCATGGGGGAAACCTTTATTTTTTTGGATGTCTTGGCTTCATGAAGGGGATCCCTAGGAAGTGTTACTTCACCCCACTCTAGTCTATCTTCTTTCACTTCATTCTCTTCCTTGTCTACTTCGTCACCTCCTCCCCCTTCAAGTGAATATGAAGCAATCTCTTCTGATGTGTTGTTCGGCTCTTGTACCTCTTCCTTATTTTTCCTTCTGCTACTGTTGGGTGCATCATATTCTTCACGAGTGATCACAGAACTACCAATGAGGTCAGGGGTGGATAGTTCTACCTGGTCGATTGGTATAAGGAACTATGTGGGTCATTCCTTAGTTATTTCTTTCATGTCCTCCTCAGTGAGCTTATATTAGGATTGAAGATCTTCATTATGTTCATCTCCATGCGCAGTGATATAAATAAAATGTTTATCTACATGGAACTTTACAAATGGCCTGAACCTTTGTAGGGTGTTCAGCATCATACGAGAGAAAGACTTGATGGCCCTCTTCAACTGTAGGTAATAGGTGTGGAACACAACATTTGAATGCCATTGTTTATCCATGTCGCTCGAGTACTAGAGCGTAGTGAACTTCACAGCGAGGGGTTTAGAGAGCTCAATCTCAGGGAAGGTTGTTCCTTCCAGCATCTCCCAAGCAATGAAGGTGATGAGGATCAGTAGCCAGCTAAAATGGAACTCATAGCCTTGATCCTCAGCTTCGTGACAATCTTTCTCTAACTAATTGATGAGGTAGCTCGCCCAGTTCATTTTTAGTCCTTCAATGCATTTTCCCGCAAGGTCAACAATGAACCCCATGACCTGTGTGGGTCTATTATTCCTTATTAGCTTACCAGTGACCAACTGGCAGGCTAGGCGCACTACACCATTCTGGATGGAAGATACCTTGTAGCCTGTCTTCCCCTTCTCCACATCGCCATAGGTGTCTTTGATTCTCTGGGCCAGGGCGCGATCTGCAGCCTTCCCTAGATAAAAGTCTTGTGGGTCTAGTCCTTGCATGCTTAATCTAGTGATCTGATGGATCAGTGTCGGATCTACAGTGATGCGTCTTTCCAGCCACAAATAACTGCTATGGAAGAAAAACAACAGGATTTTAACGCACGTGTTAACCTTCTGATGCCTTCCAAAGTGGGATATCTTCATTACGTTTAGTATGGTGGACCTCATGATGTCCATGGTCCATGGCTGGGGGATGATCTTTGACTTCATCCCCTTGGTATTGGTAAAATAATTATGTGGGGAAATCATTCCATGGTTCTTGTGATCTCCCTAGTTGAAGTCACTGATCTTCAACGTCATAATCTATCCCAAATGCATTCCAACTGTGCGTATCCCCTTTGGGAGGTAAGCAGTGATCAAGGTGTAGTCAAAGTACCTCGAGACACTGTCATGAATAACCATGCTAGCTAGAGGTGGGATATAGTTGGGCAGTATAGATGGGATGAGCTTCGCATTCACCAATTCATCACGATGCTTGCTACGTTTCTCAGCAGCAAGTCGGCTAGACTGATGTCGCACATTCAATGGGGATGCTTCCAATCCTCGCATCGATGAAGCTTGTATGCCTGCAGACATCACCTTTTCAACCATGAGGTCTATTAGGATCTCTCCGATGGAATTTTCTACTGTGCTCAAGTTGTCCAACATAGATGCTTGAGATATGATTTCTCCAGTCGGTGAGAAAAAACTCAATGTAACAGAATGGGTGGAAAGCTCTCAATAGGCACTACGCAAAAGCAACTAGTTCTATGTGGTCTCAGACAATTACAATTGGAAAAAGTGTTCTCGGTGCAACACTTGATGGGATAAATATACAACATTGTAATAAACTCTTCCAATGGGTAGGAACACCTCAATCAATGTCATTCCATCCATTATGGCACAATCCCAATGGTCCAATGGCAAACGTTTTTTCAATAAATGCGTTTCTAGCCATTCTGGAGCATCGTTCTAATGGTTGGGATGCCTCCAACGGTCATATTTATTCGTTGTGGTGAAGTTCCAATCTATGCTTTTCTGATATCCCGACGAAGTTCCAATTCTGCAAACCCTCCTTCTGTGAAGTCCTCTCTGGAACTTCCTACAATTTTTCTAACTTTGCTTTCTTCTTGCTTAGCTTTCTAACTTTCCTTTTTGTGATTTGAGTCACTGGTTTCCTCTTTCCATTATTGTTCTTATCTCCTCTTGGCATAGTAACTTCACACTGTGGAGGGACTTTCATAGGGTTCGAGCGTAATACTTCTTCTCTTTCTGGGGTAGGTTCTCTACTCTCTTGTATGGACAAGGGTTTCAAGTCTTCCTATGTTCTTTCAACTTTGAAAACCAGGTATTTGGTCCTTAGTAGCTACAACTTGTCCTCCTATTCTTCTAGTAAGTGCACTATTCTCCTAGCTATGAAATCTCTTGGTTTTTTCTTTTTCTATTCTAAAGCTTCCTCTTCTTTTTTCCTTCGTATCTAATCTTTCTCAACCCAAGTTTTTCCTAGAAAAATAAAAAATGGGGTGTTGTTTTCAACAAACTTAACTATATCAAATTCTTCTTCTGTAGAATTTCCATGATCACTCATAGGTATCTAGGTAATTCTTCCACATAGGGTTGTCAAATTCCCTTTAAAAAATCTTATTCCTCCCAATGAAGGAACCATAGCAGGCTTTCCCAAAATTTTCCAAGATTTTTTTGTCATGATATTCACTCGTGTTTCCTCATCTAGAACATAGTCTATGTCGAAGTCTCCTATTCTTGTTTATATGCACACTTTCTCTTTTAAGGCCTCTGATAAGTTGATGTCTCTATGATCATTCAGGGTTTCTTTCATCTGCAATAATACAGTCTCTAATTCTTTCTGGTTCTTGAGCATATTCTTAGTCTCTTGACCTTCCTCATGGTTTTCCTGTCTCATGTTCATATTTTCAACTTGGGCAATCATTCCAGGGAAATCGAAAAATTACTATCCAGTAGCCTTACAACAAAGGAAAATAGGAACTCGGCCATGACATTCCTTAGCAACATGTTCTGGTCTTCTACAATTGTAACAAAGAATCAATCCTCTCTTTCTCTTGAACGATCCCCAACCTTTCATGTACTGTGTGTTGATACTGAGAGGGGGGTGAATCAGTATCAAGTACAATTTTAAAACCTTTTTCAACTTATACTTAAACCATTCAATTATAATCAATGAGAAATGAACAATAGTATAAGATTTACACCAATACACCACAATACACCATGCACAATATATGAGAAACAATCAATAGTTTTTGTTCAAGGGAAGTAATGACTTCTAAAGGAAGCTACAGCTTCCAAATGTAAAGGGAGGGATAAACCTCCAAGAGGAAGATACAATACTCCAATATCAAGAGATATTTTAACTCTCTATCCTTGCCCCTTCCTTCCACCCAAGAATATATGAGAGATAATAAAACTTTATTCAATTCTGGTATGTTCAGAAGACCCAACTTGTACAGCATGCCCCGCACTCAATATTTAACATATGATTCTGAAACTCTCACACATGAAACTACAGTCTGTAATATTTCCAATGGAAGTGGTCCCACTACATTTGGATTCTGTATGAAAAAGTTATGACTATTTTACCCAGAACACCTGTTTTTTGACTAGTTTCAGGACTGGTCACAAACCCTATATTCCACAGAGTGTATCTCCATAATTATAGCG
>ML788043.1:24499-57951 GCA_009831015.1 Picea engelmannii | reverse complement strand
ACCCATTGCAATGTTATTTTAAAATGTAATCCAGGATTCTTAATTTGAACTATAAAGAATTGCAATAGGGAGATCTCCTTCCTGTGATACAATTCAGAACTTCAGTTCATTTCAGCAAGTTAGATAGAATGATTTCTTTACTACAACACTAAGTGCTTTTGGAATTGAGCATATATAGTGCGCAGCTATCTTTGAAACAAAAGACTTCCCTGGGTTGATAATTTATGTTTCACTTGGTTGTTTAAAATTAATTAAGCAATTATAGTGACCAACAACTATCTGAAATAGGATATATGAAATCTACATCCAATAGTTTCTGTAACTCTTCTTTAACAACATCCCTGAGATGAGGGTTCAATCTTCGTTGGGGATGTTGGATGGGTCGGGCATCTTTCTCAATATAGATATGATGTTTACAGAGTTGGGGATCGATGCCTTTCATGTCACGATACTCCCAAGAAAAAGCGTAATGATATTTAGAAAGGATCTGAATCATTTTTTGTTTTTTTTTCTCACTCAAATTAGCATTAATATTCATAAACTTCCCTGGTGCAATTTCAACTGATATGTTGTTATGGAAAAAAGTAGTGGGAATCTGTTTCTCCATCTACTCTTCCAGAGGATCTCCTTGTGCTTCATTATCTAAAACAACTTTTAGCATTTGACATGTTGGGTTGCTTATAGTATCTGGGATGTTAATAAATCTACTGATCACATCATCTTATAGTTGGTTCATGAGTCTGATAACTTCTTCAAGTGTGAGAGGAGATCATAGCTTCTTTTCTGGATATCTAGGTGGTGGCAACTGCTGATGTATGATAGGCATACTTGATTTAGTTGGAGGATACATGATGAGATTCTTTGTACATCTTCCTCTATCAATTGTCATGTTTCACGTGCGACATCCTATGTATGCATATGTTGTTGCGAGCCATGGTATTCCTAGTATCAATGGGTGTCCATCAAGTCCACTTCTTGGGTTGATAACGAGGAAATCAACTGGGTATTCACAAGAGTCGACCAAAATTGCTATATCTTGTAATGTGCCAATTGGTTTAACCACTGATCTATCAACCAACTGTAACATAATTGAAGTAGGTTCGAAGGAGGTGATACTCGGGGAATTATAGGTTTTGATGGTCATAATATTAATGGTTGCCCCCAAATCCACTAGTGTATTTGGAAAAAAAACAACAATGTATCTGCACTATTCGCACGATATTCCTTGGGCCTATATACTTGACGGGCTCCTACTTTCCTACAATAATATCGGACAAGGATCTTACCACACGAACAGTTGATGGATTTTTATCTTTCCTGACATGATTCTTCCCACATAATTCCTTAATTTTCTTTGCATAAATTGGGATGTCTTGCAGAGCCTATAGAAGTGGAATATTAACATATAGATTTTTTAGTTCCCCTATGATATAGAAGTTAGGATATACAACTGGTTTTTCTGTCATTGGCCTCTCAGGAAATGGGGGAGGAGGAATTATGTCCTCATCAGGATTTTGTTGCTCAACTGTGTTTCCCCCCTATTCTACTTCTTCTATTATGACCACAGTCGAGGGTGTTATTGTTTAATTTATATTATTTTCATTCTCCTACTCTTGGTGAATGTGTTGGCAGCCAATTCATTTTTTTTAATTTCTCTAAAAAAAGCTGCCTACACCTCTTGTCTTATAAACGACAAATCATCGTTGCATTGTGCAACTAGACATTTGTTTCATTTTTTGCGACAATTGCAATTTGGTTTCGATTTGGTTTTCACAACTGAAAGTGTGAAAACACCTCTTTCATTGTTTTGACTATCGTCGTCTTTTATTGATTTTTCCGAAAGACACTTGACCATTGGTTTATCGCATGACTGCAAAAGATTCTTTCAAACTTATGTCCTTTAGCCTACTCTTACCTTGATTGCGCATTTGGGTCTATTTGATTACTAAGCCATTGAGCATGAAGATTTACTGGTTTCATTTGATTCTATAAAGGTCATGATTGATTTTGATCTTATGTGCTTTGATCCTTATTGCTATGAGTTCTTGACTCATTGATTATATGAGATTTTTGGTTGCAATGTTCTAAAAACTTTGAAATATAAACATTTGAATGTGCAACAAATGCATTGGTAATATTGTAAGGTTGATTTGAGAAAAAAGACAATGGTTTGAGTTTCACAAAGGCGCATTGATTAATCTTTTGGATATTTTATAATCGATGCTTGGTGCATTGTTTGGAGAGTTTGATATTACATTGCATGATCATAGTTTCAAACTATACATTGGCACGATTGAATTAACATTGGTTTAAAACGTTTGATTGATACGATGGATTGTTGGTTAATGTTGGATGTCATGTTGGATTAAGTTGTACACTTGGCACATGAATGTAACATATGGTGTTGGTCCTATTTCGGATGGATGGCACATTGATATGGTTGTACACCTATTTGGTTGGCCGATACATATGGTTTAAACGATTATGATTATGGATGGAACAACACTGTACTCAGTCATTAATACATTGCATGGCGGTGGTAATCCCACCACCTTCGCACGCATGCAATTAATCCTTGCCTCTTTGAGCGCTGAAGCTGTTAAACCCTATCGTTTTTCGACCCTGTGCATTATTTTGTTCAGTTCAAACCCCACCATGCACAGAAGCCATGGCTCTTGTCATAAGGGCCGAGCCCAATGGGTGCCAAGCACTGTTGATGTTTGATGGTGCGTATAGCGACCTCAAAAATCTCGGGTGGCTCGCTTTCATAAGGAAATTCGATGGTTATAACCACACTGTGGCTCGACAATTTGCGTTATCATTCGATGGCTGCTGAGCCAAAGTTGGAGATGTCCAGCTTGAAATCACTGGACAGTTTCTCAGCTCGGCAACCAGCCTGCCTGTTACGGGACAGAAGTGGTCCAAAAGTTGCAAGGTAGATGATGTCCTGTGGACATTGTTATTCCAATCCCGAACAGTGAACTCATGCGACAGAGGTTTGCCTGCAAAAATGTTGAAACCACGCTGGTATGATCTCCTGATGATAATCAAGCAATTCATTACTTGTGAGGGTAGGTACGGGTTCATTTTCTTGTTTCATCTGCGTTTATTGATGGTTTTTATGGGTTTCGAACTTAGTATGCCCCACTACCTGCATAGAAGTTTGTTCAAGATGGATAAAAGGTACAAGCGTAGCCAAGCTGATACCAGCCTCTTCCATTTGGGGTTGATTAAAATAATGTTGGTGTACGAGTTAGGGTTACGTCGTGATTCTTGGCATGATTTTCTCAGCCGTAATGGCTTTGAAGAATCGAACCCTCCACAGGTCGATAAGCCCATGGTGGCCGAAACCCATCCTTTTCCCCCCTATGCCTTACAACGTTTTACTACCCAAACCTAAACCCGACTCACCTACGAATTTGCCTATGGCTGTGATTAAACAGGTTGAAATTGATAAACCCGCGACCAAACAGCCTAAAACTAAAACTAATGCTAATTCTAGAGGCAAGAAAAATGCAAGGTTAATCTCTCGCATGGCGAGGAATAAACCCAAACCCCCTACCAAATCAAAGCCTATCGTGGTCAGTGAAGACTCTGATTCAGAGATTGAACGTTTTCTCGTCGAAGAGTATCCTTACTCAGAGGGCTTGTGTGGCAAACCGCCTTATGATTTTGTCAAGAATTTACCTCCTTGTCTGCGGGATAACCCTGACTTGCCTGGCATTGAACCACCCCATGGAACCCTCGGTGAATCATCAAAACCCTCGACTGCTCAACCTGTTGCTCCACCTTGAAATCAGTGTGGGTTATGGTTAGAAATATACTACTTGGATGTACCGACGTTGTAATCCAGAATCCATGATTTGGAAAACCAAGTGGCAAAGCTCACTGGTCAGAATGCAAAGGTGCAACCCAACAACAAGAAGCAACGAACTACTGGTTCAATCCTGTTCAAAAATGTCAAGTCTGCTACAACAATTGTCAATTCAAAATTGACATAGTCTCAGCAACTGCGCTGGTATAACTTTCACTCATTTATATTACACTTTCATAAACTCTGTGTACATATTTCACCTGCTATGTTACATAAGCATGCTTTGCTGTAGATAATTTTTGTTTTGATGAATCAATTTTCGTTATAGTTTAAGATTCGATTGGATTTGGTTTTGATTCGATGGATCGTCAAATAGATATGATTGTTCAAATTTAACTTCAGTTGGATGCTCTATTGATAAGTGAAGTTGTTAAAAATAGRYWGTTGTTGGTATTTCTATTTTCVGATACAGTCAATRMTACGAKTTGAAATKGTTATGTTCTATATGAATATGATTGATAAATGGGTTAACYATTTTYAAACGTYTTTCGACCAAATCTGATACTTTTMTGTTGATACATAACCAATTGCAACTTATTCGATTCTCATTATTGTTTGAATTGGATTCTGTTCAGGGTTTCGATATTGTTTCTATAATTAACTCAGTAAAGATTTGTGTTGATTATTGCCCAGTTCATGAATTCTGTCGATTTTGTCGCGCCTCTGTCTGTTGATTGTGTGGTGATCAAACATGAAGATTTTTGAGTCGATATTCATGGAGTATGATTTCATCCGATTGAAATGGAAGAAATTTATATATCATCCTTTTAACTGAATGATATCAATCTGTTATGACTATAATTAGTCAATGATAGTTATGACCATACCTGTGAACTGTTTGAAACTCAGCGAACAAAGTCTATGGCTGGATTCTATGGATATAGTTATGCATGTTTCATCGTGACAACTTTCTATATTGGAAATGGATTAAACAATATGAATCTTATGAAAATCAATAATGATTGTTTTGTATCTCATACGATTTGATTGCATTTATGAAACAGTCTTGTTAATATTTGATCCGATTTTATGGTAATTGGAAAAACAGAGCATTCTTAGCCTGTACCGATTTCATTCTTTTTTATTTGGTTTAATTTAAGGAATAATTTAATCATTAGTAATTAGTTTTGGATTTGATTTTATTTGATTATATCTGGTCCTGTTTGCTATTTTTGACTAGCTACAGAATCAGATGATTCTGTAGCTAAGTCTGTAAAGTCATTTTTTTTATTGTTTTCCTAATAAAACATCCTTCTAATTTGATCTTTGTGTTCTATTGCAGGCAAATTCGAATTGGCAATAGATATCATGAGCAGTTAGGGGATGATCTACAGATTTTACTTGCATTTTATTTCCTCAGTTTAGTAGATTTTGGGATTTTCCCCCAGATTATGTAAAACAATTTGCTATTATTCACAAGGAGGTTTTACCTTGTGAAAAACCTATATAAACCTATGGTTTTTGTAATAATAAACATCCTCAGTCGTGGGAGAACAAGGATATGTAATTCTGATTCAAACTGGAGCAGAATTGATGTTTTGTCATAGCTTTTTCTTTTCAATATATCAACACTTTGTTTCAAGTTTTGTATATCACTTTGTTTATGGTTTAGTATTACTTTTGCTATCTAAATCAAATGCAAATGATATAATTTGTTTACTGTTATACATATCTTGTCTCTTCCAAATAGATAAAAGACATAACAGTTGTTGATTCATTTTATGAATGATAGCTTTGTCTTCTTCATAAATTGAATTGTTATATAAGTTTTCTGCATAATAGGTTTCCCTTATTGCAGAGATTTATCATCAGAAGATTGTTATGATTCTCCTTTATGTCTTGTTTGTCCTGTAAAACACTTCAAGGAGCAGCATAGCTTATCGTTTACGAAAAGCTTAAAGACTAAATGGTGTGAATTTCTTCCTCCAACCAGCTTAAGAAGTCATCATACACAAGGCAGACTTGGAGCGTTTCCAGGTCAATTAGTCTTATATTTACTGTTTATGTTAAGTAGTTTAATATAAATGATAGTTTAGACTAGATTTATATTACATTGTTTAATTTCAGTAATATATATTAGATTGTTTAATTTCAGTAGTTTGTATTTCTTTTTCATAAAATACAAAAATCAGAAAAGAGATCCAAAGTTGTCTTAGGGCAGAATACATATGATTTTTGCAGGTTTTAATCAAATCTGTAGGTTGTCCATAGTGTACATTTGTGAATAAGGAATATTGTAGTTGATAATTAGATATTTGGTTTGAGTTATTATAATCATAATTAGTATCTTGTATATATAATAGTTAGTAGTTTGTAGTTAGATTAGTGTAGTTAGTTTAAGTTTGTTTTATTAGTTTCTAGTTTCCTTTATTTTAGTTAGTTTCTTGTATTCAGTTATAGTTTAGTTTGTTTTATTTACTTTAGTTAGATTTCTTAGCTCAGATCATTTCTCTCTGGTTTTCATAGGAGACCTTAGAGCGGCCAACGGAGCCGTTAAACTCGTCAGGGTGGTCCATTCCAAACGGCTTGGGTTATTTAGACAACCCTAGACCGGTTCCACTCTCCCAGTTGGCGGACGGTCAATTTCGCCCGTCAACAGAATGTTACTTTCTTCATGAGAAATTATGTGTCCTGACCTCAATCGGAGTTCGTTGCACCCTACAGAATTGATTTCCCTGTCCAAATTCTCAATAATTTGCACAACATGGGATGGTCTATTATTAGGATTTGGGTTGGGTTGAGATGGTAATTGAGGGCGCATTTGAGGTTGAGGGTTCTGGGGTAATTGGAGTGGAGATTGTAAAGTGGGTTGAGCTTGAGGAGCCATTCCCATGAGTTGATTAGTCATCCCCATGGGGCGCTGCCAGTTTTGATTCCAATTGGGGGCTTGGGCAACTGTGTTAGTCCACTGTGAAGAATAGGGGTTATTATTTTAATTATGCCATGATGTGGTAGGGTATTTCGAGTTAGGCCAGGTGGGATTTGCAATTGATTGATTTGGCCAGGGTACGGTCAGATATTGTTGGGACTGCCAGGTGGGGTTAGTAAATGCTTGGCCCTGCCATGTGTTTCCAGGATTATGTTGCTGACTATACTGCCCAGAAAATAAAGAGGAAGGATCTTGTAGCATACCTGGGGGATGGGATTTCCATTGGCAACAATGCGGCATCAGATATATCAGTTATGTTTCCTCTTCCACTTCTTTAAAGACATATTTTAGTCCTAGAAGCGATGTACATTTCTCTGTTGCATGTTCTTTGGTGCATATGGTGCAAACCCAAACCACATCCAAAGGACATTCCCTCAGACCATGTTTCTTTCTGCATCGATGGAAAAATATGGCCAATGATTGTTCTTCTTTTGCTTGTTTCTTTTTAGCCTGTAGAACATCCAATTGTGTATTCAGAGTACTCAAAATGTCAATTTTGAAATTTTCTAAAACATTACCAACTTCTACTCGGGTGACACCCCCGCTAGTAATGTTGCTATTTCTAGTGAGGGGAGCCTGCATTCCCGATCTGGTTTGTGTAGTTCCACGTGAACACCTAATGCACAATTGGATAATGTTATCATAATTTTATTGATAAATATCACCTTTCCCCATTAAATTCAATGTTTCTACCAATTCATCCTTCATACCTTTTATCAGAGTGGCTTTAAGTACCTCACCTGGTAATGTACCGTAAGGTAATATTTGCAAATTATATTGAAACCTTTCAACATATTCTTCTAGTGTCTCATTTTCTTTTGCAGTCATTTGAAGGATTTCATCTTTTAGATCCCTGGTTCTATAGTAATCTTGATATTTGGTCAGGAAGGCTTGTTTCATTTCATCCCATGAATTTATAGTTCCTCCTCCTAATCCCATAAACCAGCACAAAGCTTCTCCTTTCAAAGTGGAAGGGAATAACTTCAATTTCTGGGGTTCATAGGTGTAGTCATAACCTCTACAAAGGACATCAAATTCGAATAAGAATGCATTAGGGTCCTTTGAGATTAATTCGTTAAAGGTTGGAATATTTTGTAATGGAATGGCTTTCATTGGGGCATTAGCAATTGGATCGACTATAGGATATTCCAAGGTGGAAGTCTAGGCTCGTGGTGTATTTTGTTGTGCCATTTGGTCGAAGATATTCCAATATCCTTTAGGGATTTCTTGGTCTGGGTGTTCTATTTGGGGTGATTGATTACTTGGTCCCCTAGGGGATTTAATTGTGCTACCTCTATCTAGGATTTCAGGTGTACCTTCTCCTATCAGAATCACAGGAGATCCAGGATTAGGTGGTGGTGATGGGTTTTCTTTAGCAACCCCACTGGTCTCCCCTTCTCCTTCTTCCAAATTACAAGAATTTCCCTCATCTAAAGGGCTGAGAGGTGGAGTATCTATATGTTGAAAACTTTGTTCAATCCCTTCAGTTCTGTTATGAACCTTAGCATAAGCTACAGTTGGCGAATTTGTTGCTTGAGGGATTCGGGTAGAACATTTTCAAGGTCCAACCGAGGCTTGAGATTCATCTTTTCAGATGATTTCCTCTATGAAAGTGCTTCTTCGAGGGGGCACCAAGCCCTGGGATTTTGTAGTTTTTGGTGGGGGTTTTGGTTTTTCAGGTTCTTTCTTCTTAGTCATACACACTCACACAAAATTATAAGTACCTATATGATCTCTATGCATCAGTTGAAGGTAGGTGTTGGCACAATCATTTTACTTGTTGCCTATGTAGGTTCTTACCTTCCGGTTTCAATACCTCATCCTCCAAAGACACAACCTATGTTATCTTTGACATTATCCTTGACAACAGTGCCAAAATGTTGGGCTCTAAATATGTCCTAAAAACAACCTTAGTTTAACATTAATTTATCAATCGAGGATTCGTCTTTTCTTTTAGGAAAATCAACAAAGTCTATGCAGATAGTTGTAGAGGTTAAAATCAGGTAGTCAAAGCAAATCTGAGTTTATCAATAATCAAGTTCCTTACACATTCATTAAAACTCTAAAACTAAGATCTTACTCAACAGAATTATAATCTAATCTATAACATGCTGTGAATTAAAGGCATTAACCAATTTTGTTGAATTCATCTAGCTAAGAAACAAGAATTTAACCTGTGAAAATTCTTAATAAACCAATCTATCAACGATTGTCTAAGTTGTTGGAAAAGAACAACTTGTGTACTATAAAATTGAAAAGGAACAACAAATGTATAATTAAGTGAAAGGAACAACAATTGTAAACTTACTAAAAGAAACAACGCATGTGAAAATGAGAGGAACTTTCAAGAAATAAACTACAACAATGGGAAATTGAACAACAATCAATAACCTAATGAAACATATATCCTCTGTAAAATAGCATAACCAATTAAAAACATCAACACACTCATGCATTTATTTGAACTATTGCAAATAGATTTAAATCACAGAACTGAAATCAAATCGATACGATTACAGATCGAGATAGTAACTCCTTCTGACTGGGCCCACGGTCTTCAGAAGTATTGCTACTAGAAACTCAATATGCAAAGATTGTAAAAATGCTCAAGGATTTTATTAATTCCATAACTGGCACAACATTTACAATGGATTGCTTGTATAGAGCAATTCAAAGATTCGAATGCTTGGATAAATTTCTTGGATGTTTCTCTATGGTTCATCACCCTCCATATATTACAATGATATGGGTAAATTAAGCTATCCTGAGGATCGAGAGATCCTCAGGATTGCTTTTACTATTTATAAATATTACAAAATAGAGAATCAATCTTCCTCAAAACTGCTTTGCGCCTGATTTCTTCGACCTCCTATAGTCTATGCATCTTCATAATATTCTTAGCTATCTTGAGTTTAACAATATTTGTCCATTCCTGCAATAAAATCAAACAATTCAAACCGAAATTTAGAAATTATCTAATATCACTCAATAACATTTATAGAATCCTTTTTAATCATTTTCTTTCCTAATTATTTCTAATTGATAGAAAATTCAATCAAGATTATATCATAAACCATGGTGATAAGGAGGATATTTATACCTTTTTCTCAACTCAACACTAAGTCACTCTAGGGAGGCGATCCCGGTAACCCTAGGGGGATTGATATGGAAATGAAGATGGATGGAAGTGAAGCCCCTTGTAACACCTTGGGTTTTGAGCCCCCATATTAAATAATGTATTGTTACACTTTTGAGGGCCAGAGTGCCCAAACAATTATTAAAAGGCCAATGTGCCCAATAAATGTAATGTTATGATCATTATTAATAATAAATACATTGTTGGCTGCTAGACGGATAAGGACTAGAGTTATAACAAGCTATAATTCCACAAGAGAGGGGGATTGAGGGGCTAAGTGTTTATAGAATTTTTTTTTATATTTTATTCTCTATTTTGCTAATAGATAATAACAATTACCTAAGCTTCTTGAGGGAAGGCCAAGGTGTTCTTGATCCCCACAAATTACTTAAGCATGTCCCAGGTCTATTCAGAGTGTTCGTTGGTTCTCTCTGACTCCTATTCTCATCCTCATTCAGTTGTTGGTCACTTCACTCTTCCCTGACGCATTCATTCACTTGATTTTTCACTATTCACACCTCTCATGGAGACGTCACTCCATTCATTTATGTCACTCACTCATCTTTCCTCGTCTGTGGTTGGCTTGGGAAAGGAAGACAAACTACTGAAGACAATCCATGACATCGTTGGTTGTAGAGATCACTAGTCCAACCATGATTTGAGGATTGCATATCTAAGATGCTTGGTATGTCTCCATCTTTTCTCACAGTTGCAAGTCCTAAGAGTCCCAGCATGGAGATTCTAGACTAGCTAAACTGGAGCCCTAGAAGGAGAAGGAATTCTTGAGGGACTGTGTGGTAGAGAATGGTGGAGTTCCATTCTCTTAGGTTGTGCAGGCTGGGTAGAATAGACTTGGGTACCTGGATTGTTGTGGGTGTTGGGAGGCCTGGGAGATCTTGAGTACTGATTGGTTTTGGAATCCAAGTAACACTCTGGAACCATCCTTGTGGATTCATAGCCTTGGATCGAGGGTGACATTGTTGTTGAGACCTGGAACAACAATGTATACAGTTGGGTGGAACGTCCTTGGTATGAAGATAGTAGGTGGTTATCTTCTATAAAAGATAAGTGCTCTCTGTTATGGTATTATTTACCTGTGTATTTATTTATTGTTGAATCAATATTTTTAGAGTATGCATGCTTGATGGTTATTGTTGTGCATGTCATTTAGTTCCTTTCTTTTATACATCTTTGTTAATTTGAAATGTTTCTATAAGAGAAAGAAGTCTGAGAGTGGGATTGAAGTAGCGTAGCCCGACCTATGGGTGGCTAGGTATGTTACACCCCTATAGGTCAAGTCTAAGTGGAGTGAAAGGTGGAAAGAGGTTCCTTGTAAGTCAAGTAATTGTTGCCACACATGTATAATACTTCTTTGGATGATTGTACCTACCCGAGACACAAGAAAAGACACTTTGCTATAGTATATGTTAGTTGGATAAAAAATTTAATCTTTTTTCCCCTAATTTGCAGCAATAGATAATAGTGTATATCAACAAAAAATGATACTATAAGCTACTCAATAAATGCTAAAGATCAAGTAGAAAATGCAAGATAAAAACTAGTAAATGGCTAGCTAAACTCAAGATGAAAAGGCAATACTCTTAGCATAAAAGATAAGGTTGTTGTAAAAAATTGTCTGCAACAAATTATATCAGCCTTATGGTTGTAACATTCAATGTATTACACAAATAAAATCATCCACTGAAATCCCCTCAAACGTTTCCAAAAGGTGCGTTGGACCAAGGAGAACAAGTGTGCAAACTTTGAGCAAAATTCAATGGTTGATAAGGGAGTTATTCAAGAAAGTAAGTTAGGGTTTTTGCAGCCCTAATGGCTGACGATGCAATTTTGTAACAAAAACAATAAGTAGCCCCTATATGGGGATGTCTTAGTGGCTATGAGGTGCCCAATGCACAAGGAATACAATCCACTTTGCAAGAAGTAAATTTGACTGAAAAGAACAGGAGAAGACAAAAGGATAGAGGAAAGGGCTCAGGGAACCATGAGAATTCTAGGAAGGGAAGATCCAAATCCAAACTTGTAAATATAGAGTGTTGTAATTGTGAAAATAAAGGACATCTGAAGAAAGACTGCAAAGCTCCAAAGAAACAACAAGATCGACAATATGAGAAAAATCAGGAAGCAAATGTAACAAGTGATGTGTTACAAGATGCTTTGATTCTTTCTGTAGATAATATTTCTGAGTCTTGGGTAGTAGATTCAGGGGCTTCGTTTCATGCCACACCCCATAGGAATTTTTTTTTATATTATGTTCAAGGTGATTTTGGATAGGTTCATTTGGGTGATGATGCACCATGAAAAATTGTTGGAATGGGAAAGGTAAAAATAAAGCAAAGGAATGGAAACAAATGGTTGTTGAAAGAGGTTGGAAAGTGAAGGTTGTCTGTCCATATTTACAAATGGAAAATCCAATTTCAGTAGGGAAATTGGCAAGTGAAGGTTGTATATCCATATTTACAAATAAGTTGTGGAAGGTCACCAAAGGATCATTGGTGATAGCAAAAGGAGAGAAGGTAGGTACATTGTATTTATGTACTGGTAATACTGACTCTTCTATATCTTTAGCTTCTACAGGAGTGGATACAACACTGTGGCATCATAGGCTTGCACACATGAGTGAGAAAGGGATGCAGATACTTCACAAAATAAATTTGTTTTCAGATATTAAACAAATTGATTTGGATTTCTATGAGCATTGTGTTTATGGAAAATAGAAGAGAGTCAGATTTCTCAGGGTCGGAAAAGAAAAGAAGAGTGAAAGGTTAGAGCTTGTGCATACAAATGTATGGATAATAGATCAGGTATCATCTCTTGGTGGATCTCGTTATTATGTTAATTTTATTGATGATGCAACTAAAAAAACTTGGGTTTATTGCATTCAAAAAATATGATGTTTTTGATACTTTTAATAAATGAAAATCTTTGGTTGAGAATGAGACAGGAAAAAGGTTGAAGTGTCTCAGATCAGATAATGGAGGTGAATATTGCAGCAATGAATTGGTGATTACTATTCATACCATGGGATTCGTAGAGAGAAGACAGTTCTAGGATCATCACAAGAAAATGGTGTGTCAGAAAGGATGAAAAGAACAATCATGGAGCGTGCGAGTATGAGATTGCATGTCGGTTTTCCCTTAAAGACTTAGGCATATGTTGTAGATATTGTTGTTTACTTAATAAATAGAGACCTTCAAGATATTTGGATGGTATAATTCAAGAGGAGGCATGGACAGGTAAAAAGGTAAACTATTCTTTTTTGAAGACTTTTGGTTGTGAAGCATTTGTCCTTATTGATAGAGAAAATAGAACAAATCTTGAGGAAAAATCCAAGAAGTGTACCTTTATTGGATACAGTGTTAATGATTTTGGTTATCACTTATGGGATTATGAAAATAACAAAATCATTAGGAGTAGAGATGTCATATTCAATGAGTAGGTCATGTACAAATATCAGTTGCAGGTAAAGAAACAGGAAAAGGAAAAACCAGAATACACAGTGCTTGATGAGATCACTGAAAAATAAATTCCAAAGGAAACCAAAAATCAAAATGTACAACAACAGGAGTAGCAGGTAACTCAAACTCCTGCAAGTGTTGTTAGAATATATACCAGGTTGAGTAGACCCCCTGAACGATACTCTCCTTCATTGTATTATTTATTGTTGACTAATTCTGGTGAACTAGAATGTTATGAAGAGGCAATGTAGGTAGACACTAAAAAGAAGTGGGAGCAAGGTATGAAAGAGGAAATGGATTCCCTAGTAAATAACCAAACTTGGGATTTGGTTCAGTTGCCTACAGGAAAAGAGCATTGCAGAATAAATGGGTTTACAAGTTGAAGGAATAATATGGAGGCAAAAAGCAGTACAAGGCTAGACTTGTTGTAAAGGGGTTTGCACAAAAGAAAGGTATAGATTTTGATGAGATATTTTCTCTTGTTTTTAAAATGACTTCAATTAGGACTATTTTAAGTCTTGTGGAAGTATAAGATTTGCATCTTGAACAGTTAGATGTAAAAATATCTTTTCTCCATGGGGATTTGGAGGAAGAGATTTATATGCAACAACCACAGGGGTATGAGGCGAAAGGGAAGGAGAATTTGGCATGCATGTTGAAGAAGAGCTTGTATCGCCTAAAGAAAGCTCCAAGGGAGTGGTATTTGAAGTTTGACAGGTTTATGAAAGAACAAGGTTATAGTAGATGTTATTCTGATCACTGTGTTTATTTTAAAAATCTAGAAAATGGAAGTTATATTATCTTGCTATTGTATGTAGGTGGAATTCTTGTTGCAGGGTCTAATATGCAGGATATAAATGTGCTCAAGAATAAATTATCTAATTCATTTGCTATGAAGGATTTGGGTGCTACAAATAAAATCCTTTGTATGAGAACAACAAGAGATAGGAAAAATCACAAATTAGCATTGCCTTAGGGTGAGTACATAGAGAAGGTGTTGGAGAGATTTAGAATGCAGAATGCAAAACCAGTTAGTACACCTTTGGCCAACCATTTCAAATTAACTAAGGAAATGTGTCCCAAGACATAGGAGGATATAGAATACATGTCCAGGGTCCCTTATTCATCAACAATTAGCATTTTGATGTATGTGATGGTTTGCACAAGGCTAGATATTGCACATGCAGTGGGAGTTGTGAGCAGGTATATGAACAATCTAGGTAAAGAACATTGGGAGAAAGTAAAGTGGATTCTCATGTATTTGAGAGGCAGTGCTACTCATGCATTATGTTTGGAAGGTTTAGACACTATTCTATAGGGATATGTTGATTCAAATATGACAGGTGATAAAGATAGCAGGAGGAGCACCATAGGGTATGTTTTTACTATAGGTGGAACAACAGTAAGTTGGATTTCAAAACAAAAAAAGGTTGTTGCACTTTCAACAATAAAATCAGAGTATGTTGTTGCTACAGAGGCTAGTAAAGAAATGATTTGGTTACATAGGTTTATGGAGGATTTGGGAAAGAAACCGGAGAATAACATGTTGTACTATGACAGTGAGAGTGTCATTCATATTGCAAAAAACTTAGCCTTCCATTAAAAGATGAAGCATATATAGCTCAGGTACCATTTCATGTGATCTGTCTTGGAAGATGGACATTTGAAGTTGGAAAAGATACACACTAGCCATAATCCTGCAGACATGTTAACTAAGGGAGTAACTAGGGATAAACTGAGCTCGTGCTCAGTTTCAATTAGTCTTCAAGCATGAAGGTGAAGATGAGAAATTTTCCAGGTCAAAGAATGATCATAGTCCAACATATCAACAGCAGTGGAGTTGTTGAGATCAGTCTCCAAGTGAGAGATTGTTGGTTGAGGAGCCTGATTATATTCCTCATTCAGAGGTATTTCTTTTCAATCATTTTTATACCCCATGAAGACTTTACAACACAAAATAATGTACACTCATCCACGTTGGGGAGTGCAGAGGAGGGCTACACCCTCTACGGGGTCTGGGGGTGAAGCCCCCAAAGGAAAAATTTCCTTGTAAATGTATATTGTAATTTCATAGTAAATATGGACCGTTCATTATAAGGTCACAGATATGATGATAGAAGTTATGCTAGGGTTTTTTTCCCTAGAAGGAAACCCTCTTTTATGAGGAAAAGTTATTTCATTTATGGATCATTGTGAATATTGTATTATGAGTGAGGAGACGGTGAGATAAAGAAGAGGAAGTTACAATGAGGGTGTTGTAGGTTGTATCCCTTCATTTGTTGGATAATAATAAAGGAAGGACCTGGAAATTTCTCTAGTGGATGTAGCCCACACTAGGTGAACCACGTATATCTATGTCTATATCATATTGTGTATCTTCTATGCTTTATTTCCGCATTTGTTTTATTTTATTGCTCTGTGATCCTGTTTTTCTAACAATTGGATGAAAGGTATCTCCAGAAGATGGATCAAAGAAGAATATTGGGCAATGCTTGTCTACTTGCATAAGTTTTTAACTTGTGAAGGGAGGTATGCAATAACCTTTCTTTATCATTTAAGAATTTTATTGCATTTTGAAGGAGGACCACAAATAGACTTTCCCAATTTTCTTTGGATGAGTCTAAACAAGATGGTGAGAGGGGTTAAGTCTGCATCTAAGAAACTTGAAACCAGTATCTACCACCATGGGCTGATGAAACTATTGGTTTTTCATGAATTGAGGAAACGAGACAGTAGTTGGAAGAAATTCCTCATGGAAAAGTTTTCTCAAGAAGTTTCTAAGTCTGTAGAAGGAAATATAATAGAGGAACATAGTAAAGGGTCAAGCAGGAAGAAGGGAGATAGTAGAGAGAAAGGATAGAAATATAGTAGTGAAATATATCATTTTGTCCCTACCTCACCAAAATCTATAAGCAAATTGGACAAAGGAAAGACAATAGTGTTAAGTGAACATCCTACACCTGTGGCAGAACGGTCATCCAAACTCAAGAAAATTCTCCTAGACTTGTCCACTAAAAGAAAAACACAAATTAGTGAGAAAAAAGGAAGAAAGAAAGGTATGATCGTGATGATGGAGAAATCACAGGCAATGTCCCCAAAGTAATTATTGAAACATCTCAGGGGTAGGTTGGGGAAATTGTAGAGAATATTCCAGAAGTAATGGTTGAGGTACCTAAAGAGAAGGTTGGAGAAGTAGAAAAGACCCCTGAATTGAGAGTCAAAAGAAAGAAGTAAATTAGAGTCAATGAGGGGATTACTATAGCACAACCCTCTAGTAGAAAGACAAGGAGTACACCAGAGCAACAAGTTCAAGCCCCTACATCTAAGTCCCCTGGCAGAAAGATAAGGAGTACACAAGAAAAACAAAGTCCAGTACCTATCTTTGAGCCTAAAATGAAGAAGAGGAGATTGTTTAAGGAGGAAATTTATATTCCTATTAGCACACCCATGAGAGTATCAGGTCTAGTAGGAAGAACCACTCAGAGCATGGTTAATAAGGTGACAATTCCTCACATTCCTTCTTTTGCAAAGGATCCAGTGGACATTCCAACCTCACCAGAGAAAGAAGAGATGTATGTAACAACTATTAGTGAAGAAGAAGAACTAGTGATAGAGACACTAAAGGATTTAAGGAGGGAAGTTGAAGTCAGGGAGGAGATAACTGAGCAAGCATCAAATGAAAGTCCTCTAACCAAACATCAGTTGGTATTGAAAGTAAAAAATCTTGCCAAATAGAATGAAGAGTTGAAGAAAGAAGTGGAGGAGTATAAAGTTTTGGATAGGCACACTAAGAAAGAAAATACAAAACTAAATGAGAAGAACCAAAGGCTACAAGAAGAACATGATGAGGTCTCTGCCAAGCTCAACAAATTTATGCACCTAATACAGTATACCTGATTTATTAAGAGGGAGTTTAAGGATGAGGCTTCAGGGTTGGATATCTTAAAACCAGGAAGTTAATGTTAAAGCAAGGTGGAGGATAACACTAGTTTTTCAATTTTGAGGACCGATTCAACAATTTTTGCATGAGGACATGTAATGAATTGGGCATGGGGGAAATGTTGAGCCTCCTTTTTGTCACCTCCAATTTCCTTATCTTGTCCCATATCCTAACCAATTTTTCCTAATATATATGCAGTCTCTGCCTATTTTCCTCAACAAACATGTCCTTTAGAAATTATTGTGTACATATGAGGTAACATATGTTTAAACATGATTTATGGGATTTATTAATGATTAGGATTTAATAATATATGTTTTAAGCTCTCTAATTACTTTGAATGATCTAAGAAGATATTATGACAACAACTTCTATTCGTCTGGTGCCTGTTTCGACGTCCATATGGTACTCATCTTGTCCGGTACCTATCTTTGCGCTCGTCCGATACCTATATTTGTGATCGTCCAATACCAACATTGAGTTTTTCTGGTACATGTTCTTGAGTTAGTCCAGTACCAATTAATATGATTGTGTGCGTCCGGTACCTATTTATGCAACTTTGTGCCTCTAGTACCATTCTTTTTCTCCAACCGTACGCGTTTGATACCCATTTCGTATTTGTAGGCTTGGGTGTTTGAATGAGGTTGTTCTCGATGGGTCCAAGGAATTTGTTGGCTCGAACATTCTTTGTTCATTGAATACCATGATACATTTCATCACTCATGCACTTGGTTTCATGAGGATGAAATCACCCCCTTTAAAATTGATACATCAACCAATTTTAATATTTGTGAAAATATTTGATGTTATCTACAAAATTTGATTGTAACTGCTTCTTCTCTTTAAATATTGAGCCTTGTAGATGATAGATATGCAGATATAGAATTAAGTATTGTTATGCTGTAAGATTAGTTCTTGAAGACTCTGGATTGTACCTATGTTTTTCTAAAGTAATGATATAATTGTAGTTCATGGATTCTATGTTTGTGTTAAAATCTTCTCTTCTTTAAGTTTCTTTTAAGAGCTACCTTGTTGGTACGGCAAGGGCCCACTGACCCAGTCAAGGTAAGCCTCTTTGTATTTAGTTGTGAATATGACTCTGTTTTTCTGTGTGCATGGATACAATAATTCTATGTTTGATCACAACATCTAACTCTATTCTTGTTATGTTTCAGTGACACATTTGAGTGCATACAATATAGATGTGTGATAATTCCGAATGAGTGAGAGTTTGGTGTGTAATGTGAGATTTTTGAGTGCAGTGATTTCTAAGTAATTATTTGTCATCTTTATATGAGTATATGAGAACAATCATTTGATTTAACTGCTCTAATGTTTGTATAGACTAAATGTTATAGTTTTTGTTTTTATTTTGCAAATCTAGGGACAAGATTGGATCTCCATATTTCACCATACATGAGCTTGTAATGGAGTATTCCACCACACTTAGAGTTTTCTTCCAAAATTGATTAGACTACTTCTTGCAAACACAGGCACAATCAATACTTCCATCTCTCACCCTACATGCACCTATAATGGAGTGTTTTACTTTGCCTGGTATTTATTTTAGGATTGATTGAGTTTTATTTTAAGAGGATGCAGAGTGTTAATTGTTGTTAGTTTAGTTGCTCTAGGAGATAGAGTCAAAGTTCATCTTTCCCTTTCATGAGCGAGCAATGAACAAATCCATCACCTAAGCAAGAACTTTAGATTATATGCTTGTTTATGAGTTTTGCTTTTTGAATTTTGAGGTGTGTGGAGAGTATTATTTGAAAAGTGTGAAAACAAATTATTTGGTTTGAAAGTGTTTCTTATATAGGTTATACTCATCAGACATAGGCATTTATCTGTTATCGGCACATATAGTGCATCAACTCTATTGATTACGAAACCGGATTGACATATTAAATTATTGTAATATATTGAACATATAATTGCACCAACACCTTGGGCGAAGCATCTGGAAGGTTTATACAAGACTTTTATCTTTTACCCAACATCAACCCCTCTGGGCCTTTATCCCCTTCTTCCCATAAAATGAGGTACAACCCCTTCTTGGGTCAATACACCCTAAAATTCCAATAGATAAGGAAATCAAGGGGAATAATGATGGAAAGTGGTAAGTATGGTCAGGAACACTATGATGGCTCACTAAGGGAGTTCCCAGTAACAAACCCATCCCCAAGGAAAACCACTTACTAGGGAACAATGTCAACCACCAAGGTGAAGCAGGGCAAAAAGGCATAATGTCTAAGCACATATCATGAAATCTAGAAAAATCTAAGATACAACATAATCAAATGGCTTAAATATTGAAATGATTCTCACCATAATACTCACTTGTACCTCATGGAGCAAGGCCCACTACCTTCCAGAAGCCAGCTAGTGTGGTGGATACCATCTGCAAAACTATGACCATGTGTGGTGACCATAATACTCACTTGTACCTCATGGAGCAAGGCCCGCTACCTTCCAGAAGCCAGCTAGTGTGGTGGATACCATCTACAAAACTATGACCATGTGTGGTGGTGAGTGAGTTTTCCATTTGTGCAAAAGGGTATTGTTGGTCATGTAGTCTCTCGGCACTCCATATCTACAACCTGAGGGCCTCGAGACATGGTATCTTTAGTTATCCACAAAATTGGGATAACAAGAACATCAATTCAACCTTGCATATCAATGAAGGTGTATTGTATGTTATCCAATTGGCAGGGCGTAACCATTCCACCAGGTTATGATATCATTGAGTGAAGAGGATCTTGCTAGACTGTAAGGAACATTACCAGATCGTATGAGAGGAGCTATGGTAAGAAGAGACTACCACATAATGGTCAAAACTCTGTTAGTCTTGTAGTGCTAAAACACGGGGGTAATCCCTAAAACTTCGATTACAATTTTGTAATGAGAGGAGCTATGGTAAGAAGAGACTACCACATAATGGTCAAAACTCTGTTAGTCTTGTAGTGCTAAAACACAGGGGTAATCCCTAAAACTTCGATTACAATTTTGTAAAGTTGCACATTACTCTAGATCTGAGAAAAGGATCTTTGGATCGAGGTTGTCTCTAGTGTTTTGGATCCAGTCAATTCATAGGTGCCGGATCAATTCGATTGCTGGTATCAACAATTGGGGTTACATCACTCTATTTAGTTTCATATTTGAGCCATAACATTTTTGGTCAATGCTTTGTTATGGAACAACGAAGGTATCGATCTCTTTGGCAGAGGTGAAGCTTTGATGATCTGAGGATTCAAGGATCGAGAGAGAATGCTTAAATGGCATTCTCATCAATTGATGATCTGAGGATTCAAGGATCGAGAGAGAATGCTTAAATGGCATTCTCATCAATTGAAACTAGAGAAATGGTGGCCTGCACTGAGATTCTGACTCAATTCCAATTCTTGTAGTGTTTTGGCATTCCGGTAGTGTCCTTGGTTTCTTGTATCTGAGGTGTGTTTATGTACATCAACTGCTTCCCATAGCCTAGGAAGGTTTGAAATTTTGATTCTTCCTTAATCAATTCTTAAACAAGATTTTCATGTCAAATCTCAACGATTAGTTCATAAGTGAAGTATATGAATACATTTTTATTTTAACAAATAAACTTGTTAAGGATTCAGTTATATGAATTCCTAGATCCGAGTTAGAGTCTGATAAGCATAAGGATTGAGGACTTAACTTAAGCCTTTTCACTAGTTCGATAGACAGAAACCAAATTTTATAGACTTGTAAACCCTCAAAGGCTAGTTATTGGAGAAATTTGGTCCATTTGAGACCAATTGAAGTTGAATTGAGTACTATTGTAACTCTACAAACCTAGTGTCCATTGTTTTGGTCCATCAAGGCCATCATTTTTATGCAGAATTCGGTCCAATGAATGCTAGCAGAGGTATTGAAGGGTTGCACGAAGATTAATGAAGTTCCTATGAACTTCATAAAGGAAGAGAAAGCTGAAAGTTTAGAAATGTTCCAGAGAGCTATTGAAAAAATCGAATTCTAGATCTGAGAGAGTGTTATTATAGGGTAATAGAATGTTGCAGCAGAGACATGAAAGCTTTAGTATTTAAACCAAACATATAGAGTTGAATATTTATGAAGGGTCTTCAAAGAGTATTTGAGCACAGATCATAGATAGGATCCTTGAACAACCTCTTTGCAGGTTTATGAGTAGCTCAGAAATTGTAAAAGCTTCCAAACTGTGGGTATACCTGGACATAGGTCATCAAAGATAAACTCCTGAAGTAATCACTCTTTATTAAAATTTCTGGGATGGAATGAAAATTCATTTTTTTAATGCTTTCAATTAATTTTTTGAGCTACAATCTGCAATATTTTTTAATTCTATGAAACCTAATTTTCTGAGTGAATATTTTGATTTCCCGAGGGAATGGAAAATATAGAAAAAAAAATGGTTATGGAATCACCTTCAGATTTTCAAGTTTTAGAATCGGTAATCTTAATCAAACGAACATCGAATTATAAAAACTTAAAAAAAAAGAAACAACAATTGTTTTCATTTCTCCAAAATAATATTTGGAGAGAAAATATGGTTGGATCATGATGGGAAATTGAGCCAAAGTAGAAGCAAAGATCCCTGAAGGAGATTCAAATATCCAAATATACGGAGGTTTTGTGCCGGTAAAAAACATTTTAAATTATGAAAATAAATCATGTCATGTCAAGAAATTTGAATGCAACATGAATAAGCTTGCTATTAAACTCTATATTCAAATCCCTGGGATGGAAAGAAAATTCAGATTTTTTATGCTTTCAGCTAATTTTTTGAGCTACAATCTACAATATTTTTTCATTCTAAAATGAAAGGCTTTCAATGCCTTTAAAATCTAACGTATCATAACTTTATGCTCATAGTAGATCCTAGGATCACTTATGTTTTTTGGAGTAGGTATGAAACCTTTTTTCTTGATTGCATATTTTGATTTCCTGAGGGAATGGAAAATATAGAAAAAAAAAACAGCTAAACAGCTATGAAATAAAATTATAATGGACAAACAACTTACACCTTCAGATTTTCAAGTTTTAGAACCGGTAATACTAATCAAACAAATACTAAATCATTAAAAAAAAAGAAAACAATTATTGTTTTCATTTCTCCAAAATAAATGTTCTTTGAAGAGAAAATATGCCTCGATAAGGATTGGAACCTTAGTTAAATAACAAGCAAAGATACCTAATTTAGAGTCTCACTGAAAGTGAAGGAGATTCAAATATCCAAAAATATACCGGCTCTTTGCCACTAAAAAACGTTTTAAATCATGAAAATAAATCAATTGAAAATCAGATTTAGAGAAGAATAATTTTTCTCTCTTGTTTTACAATGAATCTGTATAGGTACATATAATGGATCAACCCTATATTTACACGATAGGAAATAATTAGAATCAGAAATATTTACAAGAAAGGAAATAATCATAATTGGAAAGAATCAGTCCAATATAGGAAATAATCAGAATCGGAAAGAATCAGTCCAATATCGGAAATAATCAATCCAGTATTGGAAAGATTCAATCGGAAAGAATCAATCCAATATTTCAGCACTCCCCCTCAAGTTGGTGCATAGATGTCACACATGCCCAACTTGCCCAAAAACTTTGAGAACACTCGACTTGAAACAACTTTTGTTAGAATATCGGCCAACTGATCCTCTGATCAAATCGTGGGCAACTTCACAGTTTTCTCATCCAACTTCTCCTTAATGAAGAATCTGTCGACCTCCACATGCTTTGTACGATCTTGTTGAACCGGATTATGAGCAATATCACATGCTGCTTTATTGTCACAATATTGGTGAATTGGTTGCCTAGGCGGACAGCCCAAATCTTTGAGGAGAAGTCGTAGCCACAATGCTTCACATATGCCAAGTGCTATACCTCTAAATTCAGCCTCTGCACTTGATCAATCAACAACATTCTGTTTTTTTCTTCTCCATGTAACGAGATTACCTCCTACAAAGGTGAAATAACCTGAAGTAGACCACCTGTCATCTACTACTTGAGCCCAGTCAGCATCAGTATATGCATCCACGCTTTGATAATCTTCATTTTTAGTGAACAAAATTCCTTTTCCAGGAGAAGAATTCAAATACCTCAAAATATGCATAACTACATTCATATGTTGCTCTCCAGGATTATGCATAAACCATCTAACAATACTCAATGCAGAGGCAAGGTCTGGTCTTGTGTGTGCTAAGTACATCAACCTTCCTACAAGCCTCTGGTATCGCCCTTTATCCATTGGTACCTGATAAGACTCAATACATAACTTCAGTCCTTCTTCCACTGGTGTATCGGCTAGTTGACATGCTGACATACTAGTTTCATGTAACAAGTCCAAGGCATACTTTCTTTGAGACAGAAAGATCCCTTTATCAGATCAAGATACTTCAATCCCAAGGAAATATTTCAAGGAGCCGAGGTCTTTCATTTCGAATTCTTTGGACAAGTAACCCTGTAGGGCCTTCCTTTCTTCCGAGTCATTTCCTGTAACCACCATGTCATCTACATATACAATAAGTGCAGTGATCTTACCCTGTTGTTTCTTCAAGAATAAAGTGTGGTCTAAATTGCTCTGATGGTAACCAAAGGCTTTCATAGACTTTGTGAACCTTTTGAACCATGTTCTCAGAGATTGTTTCAACCCATACAATGACTTCTTTAACTGCACACCTTTCGACTATGCATTTCTGGTATCATGCATCCGGGTGGGAGTTCCATGTTTACTTCTTCGGACAACTCTCCATGTAGAAAGGTGTTCTTCACATCAAACTGTTGTAATGGCCAATCCAAGTTCGCAGTTAGAGACAACAAGACTTGTACTGTGTTGGTTTCAGCTATAGGTGCAAATGTCTCTGTATAATTGATCCCATAGGTTTGGGTGTACCCTTTTTCCACCAGTCTCACCTTAAATCATTCAATTGTACCATCTTCTTTGTATTTCACAGTATAAACCCACCAACATCCAACTGGTTACTTTCCTGGTGGACGGTCAACAAGTTCCCAGGTTTTATTTCCCTGCAAGGATTTCATCTCGGCATTCATAGCAGCTTTCCACCTTGGGTCAGCTAAGGCTTCCTGCACATTGTTAGGAATAGATACAGTAGATAATTGATTAAAAAATGATTGATTTGATTATGACAAATGATGGTTAGACACAAAATGACTCATGGGATATTTGACTTTACTAGAAAGTTCGGGTTCATATGTGGGTTTAGGGATACCTCTGGTGTGATGCTATGGTAGTTGTTTTCTAGATGGTTCAGGAGCATCCTCAACAAGAGATTGGTTTGGTGTATCAGTTCCCTATGGTTTGAGGGACCCAGATGGAGGTGGAGCCACAACTTTAGTTTCTGGGTGTTCATCACTCCTTTGGTCCAAAGTTTTTGGGTGTTCATCGACTTCTTGAATGACAGTTTCCAAGAGTTCCCCGTCTTCAGAGATGTCTAAGTTACCCACATCCAATTCTGAATCCACTTCTTGATCAACATGTTCAGAGAGTTCCCCTCCTTCAAGGATGTCCAACTTACCCCCATCTTCAGAGATGTGAACATCCACATCTTCAGGGATGCCAACATCATAGTCTAGAGTCTAGATTTTCTTCTAATACTCCCCCTGAAGTTCAGGCTCAGAGGAAAAATAAATCGATTCTTCATGAAAAACTACATCCAATGAAATAAACATTCGTCAGGTTGGAGGATGATAGCATCGGTACCCCTTTTGATAATCAACGTATCCTAGAAAGACACATCGCAACGCCCGAGGAGACAACTTGTTGCGTTGATGCTTATGGAGGTGTACAAATGCTACGCAACCAAATATGTGAGGAGGTAAATTTGGGATGGCTAGGGCAATAACTACTTTGTCAAGAGCCTGGGATGGTGTCTAGAAATCAATAGTGTTGGAGGGTACCCGGTTGATCAAATATATTGCAGAGGTAAGTGCTTCTCCCCAATAAGATAATGACATATGGGCTTCTATCAACGAAGCATGAACAACCTCCAAAAAGTGACGATTTTTCCGCTCGGCCACCTCGTTCTGCTGAGGTGTATTGGAACAAGTAGTTTGATGAATAGTTATGTATGCTTCCAAATACTGTTGAAGTTCAGAACTCAAATATTCGCCTCCATTGTCACTACGAAGAACCTGAACCCTGTGCATTGTACTGAGCATGAACCATTTTATGAAATTTTTGAAATAACAAGTTCACTTCCCCTTTAGACTTCATCAAGCACACCCAATTCATCCTGGTACAATCGTCAATAAAAGTAACAAACCAACATGATCCACCCAAGGTAGTGACTCTGGATGGACCCCAAACATCAGAATGTATGACCATAAAAGGAACTGGACTTTTATTCAAAGTTAATGGAAATGAAGCACGATGGCTTTTTGCAAGTTCACAAACATCGCATCGGAAACTAGAAACATCAAATTTTGCAAATAAACTAGGAAATAATTTCTTCATGTAACCAAAGGAATCATGCCCCAGATGTCGATGCCATAACCAAATTTCAGATTTCTTCTTCTCCCCCTCAGAGCCATCCACTGTGAAAGCTTGACACAACTTGTCTGAACTCTTTGACACCAAGTCCAAGTAATACAGCTTCCCTCGCCTAACACCACAACCAATCGTTTGCCTCGTTCGGATGTCCTTAAACACACAAAAGTCAAGCCAAAAAATTACAACACAAGTAAGGTAGTGGTTATTTGAGAAACTAACAACAGGTTATAATCCAAAGATGGAACAACTAAAACAAAATCTAGATTCAAAGTATCAGTGAGAGGCAAGGTTTTTTCTCCAATAACTGGGGCTGAAGAACCATTGTCAGTGGAAACAATTTTTTGTGAGGATGGTTTAAGGGGTGAGACCTGTCTAGAATCAAATGTCATATGATCTGTAGCACTGGAATCAATTATCCATGCATTATTAGAAACAAGTGTAGACATATTTAAAACCTTACAACCATTACCTACCGTTGTTGCTAATGTCGAGATCTGTCCCACAACATCATCCTCTTTCCTTGTTTCAACAACTATAGCATTGGATGGTTTTTTGGAATTCCTCTTCCGTGAATCACGGCTATGATCCCACTAGTTTGGATACCCCACAAGTTCAAAGTAGTGACTTTTGGTATGACCAGATTGATGGCAATGAGTGCATTTGTAGGAGGATTTATCGGCACCAATAGTGGTCTTAGGATGGTTGGGCCTTGTTTGGTCATGTTGGTTTTGAGGAGGCTGGTTCTGATTAGACCGGTTTCGAGTCACCATGGCTGAAGCTTCATATTTTTCCAGTTCTCCATTCATCATTGCATGTTGAACAGATTCATGGTGGACTAGTGCATAACATGCTTCTAGTTTGGGAATAGGATCCTTTCTCAAAATTTCACCATGGATTTGTTTGAAGTCACCATCTAATCCAACAAGAAAAATGTGCACCCTTTGTCGCTGAACTGATTTTCGGTAAGATTCAACATCCTTCGCATTCTCCATGATCACCTTATCACGATGATCTAACTCACTAAAAATCTCGGTTAATTCTCCATAATACATAGAGAGTGTTCTTCCATTCTGTTTGGCAGAGAAAGCCCTATGATTCAAGACAAAAACTTGTAATTCATCTGCTCCATCATAAAAGGCTTTAGAAAGAGATTTCCAAATATCTTGAGTGGTGGGTAAGCGAATGTATCGCTTCATAATTTATGGGGACATTGACATCAACAACCATTTCTTGACCTTTTGATTGTCTGCATACCACTTCTCATATCCATCATCCTTCTCGAAAGGTGGCTATGAAGTGCCACGAATAAAGGAGAGTTTCTCCTCAGCAATATGCATCTCCATGATTTGAGACCACATATCATAATTTTTTTCATCGAGTACAATCCCTGCTTTGAACGATGAACCTTTGGATTGCATAATAATGGGAGCATATTTATTCCCATACGATTCAGAATCTGAATTGGCCATGGGTCAATGAGGAATACAAATGATTCAAGTTTCAAGGCTCTGATACCAACTTGAAAATCAGATTTCAAGAAGAATAAATTTCCTCTCTTGTTTTACAATGAATTTGTACATGTACATATATAATGGATCAACCCTATATTTATAGGAAAGGAAATAATCGAAATCGGAAATATTTACAGGAAAGGAAATAACCAGAATCGAAAAGAATTAGTCCAATATCAGAAATAATCAAAATCGGAGAGAATCAGTCCAATATCAGAAATAATCAATCTAGTATCGGAAAGATTCAATCGAAAAGAATCAATCCAATATTTCAACAAAATCATGGCATGTCAAGAACTTTGAGTGCAACATGAATAAGCCTGCTAGGTGATAAGTCAAGAAAATAAATCATTTCTAGAGGGTTTCCTGTAGAAAAATCATGCAACATACAGAGATATTAAATGCATAGATAATGATACTAATACTATAGAAAATAATACAGACAATTAGGAGGAAACAAACTTTGAAATTTTAGTGATCATGGAGGGAAAATTGATGGTCAAGGAAAGCTTCCTCAAAAATTTGGTTGGATGAACAAATTAGATCCCACTCCTACAGAGCCCCTAACGCTACTTCTTGATGGAATCCATTATAATTGAGTTTGATACTTCCTAAGAAACAAAATAAGTGGTGGAGTAACTTGGTTTGATATATAGACACAAGCCAACACAATCATACAAAGATAAAGAGAGACGTGCGACATGGAACGACCATTAGTAACTGGCATACTAAATAAAAACTACAATTTAATGTAGTGCATACAAACGAATATTAACAATTCGCAGATGATTTCTATTCTATTTTTAATCATTCAATTTCCAATGGTTTTGTATCACAAAAAATAATCATGTATGGACCTCAAACATTGTACATATACTTAAATTGTTTGGCATTCAAACATTTGGATAATGTAATGTCCCAGTTGTCCTAGGAAGCATAAGGAATGGTTATGCTAGCCTAAATTGGTTCTCGTAGGCTAAGTCATAAAAGTTACCTAGGGAACTCAACTTTTGCTTAGGAAATGACTTTATAAAGTGAAAAGGGGAAAAAGGGAGACATGGGTCTTAGGCAAAATAAAATCACTTAAAAATTATAAAGTGTGCAAACATAAAGTAAGTTTAAAAGAAAATTAAAAAGTAAAGTGAGCGGGAATTAATTCAATGAAGCAATAAAAGAAGGGAAAAGAGGAGGCGCCCCTCATTCTTTCTTTTGATCATTTGGAAATTAGATTTTGGAGAGCTCTTGAAAAGAGAGTTTAGGGTTTTTGAAACCCTTGTGCTTATCTCTGGTTTTAGTGTTGAAACTATACACCCTAATCAGATTTGAAAATGAGATCACCTCAGATTTCATTAGTGGGCTTCAGTGAATAAAAGACTTTCATTTTCAGAAATTGATTGTGGAGTTTGCTAAGTCATTGCAGTGGTTGTTGAGTATTCATTGGAGAATTGATTTCTTATCCATAGTCTGGATTTGCTATGTTGCAGTTCTATTCCTCTCCAGACTGGGTGCACCTTCATCTTCATGGGTTTTCTATTGCTTGATTGTGGTGTTCATGACCTGGGGGTCAAGCTTATTATAACTTGGGCATTATTCTGGTTGCAAAATGATCAGATAACTATGTCATGATAAGAGAGGTGTGTTTAATTGTTTAGAGAGCAGAGACATGATCATATTCTTCTTGAAAACAAAGTATCTCTTTGTTAGGATCTAGGTGCTCAACTGATAACACTTTCCAAGAATAAAACAATTCAAATATAGTGTTGGGTTTATGCTATGGGTCTGACATACATATAATCATAGAATGGGTGCATTCTAGTGGCAAAAAGGGGCAACAACTGAGTACTCATAGTTCTGGTGCAATATTTCCTGAGTGGGTGGATACTTCTAGTGCATATTCCTCTTCCAATCACTCTACATATTTGTAATGGGACACACCTACAACCCTCTTATTTATGTGAAAGCATAGTGTATATGAGAGGAGATTAATAGGAGATTCGAGTCACTTCCTAAGAAATAAATTTATCAAGTAGTGGGACAATCTTTTGGGGCAGGTGTTATTGCTACATTAAGTTTTTTATTTATCAAACTTATTTACTTGCTGCCAGTTATGATATTTTATGATGTTTGTGTGAATATAACAAAACCACATATTTGAAGGTATTGAATAAATCAATCAGCAATTCCTATTACTTTGTCTATATGACCAAGATTGCATTGTTGGTTAATTGAGGAGTGTGTTATTGCCTTACATATCACTCAGAAAATTCTTATAGTATACCTACAACAACTAGTATACAAACTGTTTGAAGAAATACCACAGTGACAATTCCTCCTTAAACTAAAAAAAAATCACCTCAACTCTAGAAAATATCGGAGTGGGTATATTACAGTGGTATCAGAGCATGTTCCTCTATAGTTGTGGGCTCTAAGGGGCATTTGTAATCAGATTTATGAGATCAGAAGATGAGAAGAACACTACCTACCAGAGACGTAGGGGAAGAACCCCAGATCCCCCTAGGTGGGAAGAAGAAGAAGTGGTTAGAGAAGAAGGGATAGGAGAGGCAACACCATCTATCACACCTAATGAAAAAACAACTATGGGGGAAGAAGATGATACCAAGATAAACAGTTTGTTCAATATCTTGAATGACTTGGCCAAGGGTCAAAAGGCCATGATGGACCTCATGGGGTAGTTTTCTAAGAATTCGTTGGAGGGCACAATGAAGTAGAACTAGAATGGTGATGGGGGTTCAAACAATGGAGAAGGCAACCACTCACACACTACCATGAATATCCACCCCCACTTGTACACCAAATCCCCCAGAACCACTATGCCCTAATTTTTGGGGAATGAGGTCGCAGGTCCATTGATGCAGGTTGAGCAGGATGAGACCTATAGGGCATACTTAGAGGAGTACATGAGACTAGGAGATGATTTCCCATCAGCCATGTCCTTCGTGGAGTTCTACAATATGAAGAGAAAAAACTGGCCATGAGGGCCCATGAGGCCCATGACACACAATTTTGAGTTGCAACATACCATTAGGAAAGTCAATATTCCTAACTTTGACAGGGGCTATAAATGCTTCTCTAGATCATGGGTGAAAAAGTTCGACACTTACTTCCAGCTGCACCAGATTGCAAAGACAGATGCCATTAAATTGGCCACCTTGCACCTGGATGGCGAGGCCCATGAGTGGTGGTACCATGAGTTAGTCACTTTGGGACATGCTGGGGTTACCTCCTACCTGGACTTCACACAGAGACTCATCGACAAATTTGACAAGAAGGACCCTGAGCTTCACTTCGAAGAGTTGGCTCAGGTCAAATAGACAAGTAGCCCAGAGGCCTATATATCTGAGTTTCATAGGGTCGTTGTGATGGTGTCTGACATTTTAGAGGGACATCTGGTGATGTTGTTTGTTGAGGGGCTAATGGATCCTCTACGAGGATGGGTCAAGGCCTACAATCCTACCTCTTTACAGGATGGAGTCAGCAGAGCTCGAGACATGCAGGATGCAGTACCTAAAATTTGGTTTCCGCCCAAACCCACTTTTACCCCGAGGACTAAGGAAATTGGACCACCTCAGAGAGATTGGTCCGACAAGACAAAACTGGATGATGAGACTAGGAGAGGACTGAGGAAATAAATTTTTTTTCAGCTATCAGGAGCCATGGGCACCAGGGCATAGATGCGCCAGGAAGGACAAAATGGGCAAGGCCCATTACATTGAGGTATACTTTGACAACGAAAATGATGAGGATGAGGAGGTGGAGCAAGAACAGGACCACAGACATCCAACATCAAGAGAGGAGTCTTCATAGGCTAGGGATAAGGACCCAGTCATGGCCTCGATGTGAGGATTTATGAGATATCATACCTTTAGGGTCAGAGGTGTCCTACAAGGGCACAAGGTGACAATATTGATCGATGGGGGAGCATCCCATAACTTCATTGATGGTAACATGGTCGAGAGGAGAGGAATTCTAACAGAGGAATTAGATGGGTTCACAGTAGTCATACCCAGAGGCTACCATATGAGTTGCACCAAGTGGATTCCCAAGCTCACAATAACCATGGGAAACTACTCAATGATAGATGATTTATTTGTGGTGGACATACCAGACACAAATATAGTGTTGGGCGTTCAATGGCTTTACTCTATTGGAAGATACATGATCAAAGGACCATGGAGATGGAGTTCACAGGGTCGAATGGAAAGAAAGTGGTCCTACGAGCGATGCACCAGTACCCACCGAAGATTGTGTCATCGCATAACATGGAGGGAGTTATGAGGCATGGTGATATAGAGTGGGTTGTAGAGTGTTTTATTTTTGAGAGAGAGACACCTGACTGTCTGCAGCAGCTTCCAGAGGACTTACAGGTATTACTCCGCAAACATCATAAATTATTTAGTGACATTCCTCCTAGAATTCCACCTGATAGAGGTTTTGAGCATATCATAGAGCTAGAGGAGGGGGTCCAAGCAGTTATCATAAACCCCTATTGACACCCTAAATTTTACAAGGACGAGATTGAAAAAACCATTAAAGAGTTGTTGAAAATGGGTCACATCCTCCCTAGTTCCAACCCATTTTCCTCTTTCATTGTCTTAGTCAAGAAGAAGGACAGTACTCTATGGATGTGTATTGACTATAGGGCCCTAAACAAGAAGACAATCAAGAATCTATACACCATACTCAGGATTGATGAATTAATGGATGAGCTTAGGGGAGCCAAATTTTTCTCAAAGAATGATCTTCAATTAGGGTATCACCAGATCAAGGTACGAAAACAGGACGTACCTAAGACAACCTTTAGATGTCACTATGGGCATTTTGAGCTTTTGGTCATGCCATTCGGGCTAACTAACGCCCCTGCCACTTTCCAGTCGTGCATGAATCGTGTGTTCAATAAGAAGTTGAGAAAGTTCTTATTGGTCTTCTTTGATGACATCCTCATATACAACAAAACATGGGAGGACCATCTGTGACATCTGGATGAAGTACTTGGTATTATAGAGAGTCAACACTTGTATGAAAAGGAATCCAAGTGAATTTTTAGTATGATAGAGATGCTCTACTTGGGGCACGTGATTGGGATGAATGGGGTACAGGTGCACCAAGAAATTATTAGGGCGATCATTGAGTGGCCAACTCCTAGGAATGTGATAGAACTGAAGAGCTTCCTTGGCCTTTGCACTTACTACAGTAAATTTGTTAAGGGATTCTCACAGTTGAAAACACCACTGATAGATCTCACCAAAAAGGGGGATTTCTTTTGGATAGAGAAGGCCTAGGAGACATTTGATAAAATGATGCAGGTGATGACCTTATGCCCTGTTTTAGCACTCCATGATTTCACTCAGCCGTTTGTCTTGGAGTGTGATGCTTCGGGAATTGGTATAGGATTTATATTGATGTAAAATAGTCACCCCATCATGTTTGAGAGCCGCAAACTCTGAGAGTATGAGCGACATTATTCCATATATGACAAAGAGATGTTGGCCATAATGCATGCTTTGACCAAATTCCGCCAGTACCTAGTGAGGAATAGGTTCAAGGTAAAGACTGATCATAATAGCTTGAGGTTCCTCATGGAGAGAAAGGAGCTGAGTGAGAGGCAACAAAAATGGATCAGTAAAATCCAAGCCTACGATTTTGAAATTGATTATGTGAAAGGAAAAAATAATGTGGTTGTTGACACCCTATCGAGGATACCCACTTTCTCTCTCATGGATATTTCAGTGGAATGGAAGGCACTTCTATTGGTAGAATACTCCAAAAACAGGATTTCTTGTGAGATACTTGATGGTCAGGTCTTCGATGAGAGGTACAGGATTATTGATGACATCATATATTATAAGGACCAAATCTATTTAGTACCAGAATCTGAGTTGAAAGACAAAATTTTGCATGCAACACATATGTAATGACCCTTTTCTTATTACTATGAATAATTTCATAAATAATCCTAAACATTAGCTAAATTATAATTAATTATTATATAACCTTAATTAATTATAAGTTATTAATTAATTATTTTGATTATAATTAGCTGAAGTATGA
>ML788043.1:0-24399 GCA_009831015.1 Picea engelmannii | reverse complement strand
AATTTAGCTTGTTATGCAAATGGTTATGTAAATTGTTAATTTATTTATTGAAAAATGGGAGCGAATATGCTAGATTAAATAAAAAAATTTAGTAAATTTCAAATTTACTGTTCTATTTTATTTTCTGGTAGTTTAATGAAATCTCGGTCACTACAACATACTTCTCCTTTGGCAGGTTATCCAGGATACCTGAAGACTTATAGACAAATTCAGGAGAGGTTCACTTGGAAGGGCCTCAATACTGATGTATTGAAGTTTGTATGGGAGTGCCACATTTGTCAGCAAAACAAGGTGGAACATACCCACCTAGCAGGATTGCTCCAACTGCTTCCCATTCTTGGAAAAAAATGGGAAATCATTTCGATGGATTTTATCACAGGGATGCCTCTGGTTCACGGGAAATATTGTATCTACGTGGTGGTTGAAAAGCTTACTAAATTCTCCCATTTCTTCTCCATATCATCCAAATACTCTGTAGCACAAGTAGCAAAGATTTTCTTTAGAGAGGTATTTCAGCTGCATGGACTGCCCAAGATAATTATCATTGATCGAGACAACAAATTCATGGGGGGCTTCTGGCAGGAGCTATTTAGAATTGTAGTGATAGAATTAATGCCTAGTACCAGTTATCACCCTCATGCTAATGGGAAAATAGAAATTGTGAACAAATGGCTCAAGGGTATTTGATAAATTATGTATCGGGGAAACATAAGGCGTGGATCAAATGGCTGCACTTGGGTGAACATTGCTATAAAACCACTTATTACATATCGATCTGGATGACACCTTTCAAATATTTGTATGGTTATGAAGCCACCACCTTTGTGGATCGAGCATTTGGGGAAAGTCAGGCACCCAAAGCCAAATATTGGATTCATGAGAGTCAGGACATCTTGTGAACTCTCAAAGATAACCTGCAAATGGCACAAAATAAACACAAGATGTACGTCAACAAGCATACAATGGAGTGTAGTTTTGAGGTGGGAGAATTGGTATATCTCTGCTTGTAGCCATACAGGCAATTATCCTTGAAAATGAAAGGGGCAAAAAAATTGAAGCCACAATTCTATGTTCCCTACAGGATTTCGAGGCGAGTTGGGGAAGTAGCTTATGAGCTAGAGCTTCCAGAGGGGTGCAAGATACATAATGTCTTTCATGTTTCATGCCTCAATAAGGCAGTGGGACAACATGTTGTCATTTCTACAAAGTTGCCACCATTGGATGAGGAGGGGAAATTGATTCTAATTTTGGAGGAAGTGTTCGAGACCAAAGAGCATAAATTAAGGAACAGGAGCATCAAAGAGTACCTGATCAAATGGAAAAATATACCTATCGAGGATGCTACTTGGGAAGGAGAGAATATATTGCAACATCCTGGATTAGAGTTACTTGAGGACAAGCAATCTCAGGCGAGGAGGACTGTAATGTCTTCATTGTCCTAGTAAGCATAAGGAATGGTTCTGCTAGCCTAAATTGGTTCCCGTAGGCTAAGTTGGAAAAGTTACCTAGGGAACTCAACTTTTGGCTAGGAAATGACTTTATAAAGTGAAAAGGGGAAAAAGGGAGAGATGGGTCTTAGGAAAAATAAATTCACTTAAAAATCATAAAGTTTGCAAGAATAAAGTAACTTTAAAAGAAAATTAAAAAGTAGAGTGAGCGAGAATTAATTCAATAAAGAAATAAAAGAGGGGAAAAGAGGAGGCACCCCTCATTCTTGCTTTTGCTCATTTGGGAATTAAATTTTGGAGATATATTGAGAAAATAGTATAGGTTTTTTGAAACCCTTGTGCTTATATTTGGTTTCGATGTTGAAACTATACACCCTAATCAGATCTGAGAATGAGATCACCTCATCTTTCGTTAGTGGGCTTCAGTAATTAAAAGACCTTCATTTTCAGAAATTGATTATGGAGTTTGCTCAGTCATTTCAGTGGTTTTTGAGTATTCATTGGAGAATTGATTTCTTATCCATAGTCTGGATTTACTGTGTGGTAGCACTATTCCTCTCCAGACTGGGTGCACCTTCATCTCCGTGGGGTTGTTATTGCTTGATTGTGGTGTTCATGACCTGAGGGTTGAGCTTATTATAACTTGTTTTTTATTATGGTTGCAAACCGATCAAATATCTATGCCATGATGAGGGAGGCATGTTTCATTATTTAGAGAGAAGATATAGGATCATATTCTTGCTAACAACAAATTATCTCTTTGTTAGGCGTTGGGTGCTCAATTGATAACACTTTCCAATCACAGGTTGGGTGTTAGGTTTATGCTCTGGGTCTGATATACATATAATCATAGGTTGGGCACGTTCTAGTGGAAAAAAGGAGCAACAACTGAGTACTCATAGTTATGGTGCAATATTTCCTGAGTGGGTCAATATTTCTGGTGCATATTCCACTTCCAACCACTCTACATCTCTATAATGGGACACACCTACAACCCTCTTATTTTTGTGAAAGCATAGTGTATATGAGAGGATATTAATAGGATATTCGAGTCACTTCCCAAGCAATAAATTTATCAAGCAGTGGGACAATCTTACGGTCCAGGTGCTATTGCTACATTATGTTTTGTTGTTATCAAACTTATTTACTTGTTGCCAGTTATGATATTTCATGATGTTTGTGTGAATATAAAAGAACCACATATTTGAGGGTATTGAATAAATCAATCAACAATTTCTATTACTTTGTCTATGTAACATCCCACTCTTGCGCACACTGAGCAAACTTATTCTTTGAGGACACTTGCTCGCAAGTGATCTGGACTATTATACTATTAAACACTTGATTTGGATTATGAGGCATCATGGGTTGATGACATGTTGTTTTGCTGCATTGACATAGACAGGTGCTATAGACTCGATTTTACTGAGTGTGCAGGATTTTGGACCTCGAGGATGCAAAGGCATCAATGGAACCCCTTGGACTACGATTCAAGTCGGGGAGTGAACTATTGGGGTTTGATTGTTTTATATGTGATATTAGTGCATCTGATTAGATGATATGATTATGGATATATTTCTGACATGATTCGTTGATGATGTAGGCTGACAACAGCTTGCCGACCAGACTCACATGTGGAGTAGAGGAGTCACGTAGGACTACCAGAGATGTTGGAGGAGAGGTGTGGACAACATCCCTACCACATCCTACTAGCACTCATGTTGTGGCTCGAACTGTAGGTTAACAATTACCTAGTTTGAGAGGACTCACGATGCCGTGAGGGTAGACTACGACAGTCACTCACGATGATTATAAAGGGCACGCAATAAGGCAGGGCCCTTATTCCTTAGAGGCCCTTACTCTCCCACAAGATCACCTGGCCGAGTATTGACTCTAGGGGTTTTTGATGTCTACCAAGTCAATCAAGAGGCAAGTGGCACCCTTGGAGCACGCGGTGCGCCCTGAAGGACATGTCGCGCAAGAGAAATAGTAAGAGGCGAGTGGCACCCTTGGAAAACCTAGTGCATCCTGAAGGGCACATCGCATTGTTATTTAATAATTGAATAAGCCTAGATGGTTTTAGGACGAATAACGTATTAAGGAAGATTTAAAAATTTACCCCTAATAAAATGTCACTCTGCCTAGGAAAATACAGTCTAGGACTAATTTATACTTGTGATAAAAAAATTATCTATTTAAATAATAATAATAATAATAATAATCTTCATTAATCTTGTGAAAAGAAGGGGGTAAGCAATTAAATTGATTCATAAAAATCTATTGGGATAAAATTTAAAAAGGGAAATAATTGTTCTATTATATTATACTAATTTAAAATTATTATTTAAAAAGGGGAAATAATTGCTCTATTATATTATGATAATTTAAAATTAAAAAGGAAAAAAGGAAAAAGTTAATTTAATTCATAAAAAATTGTTGGGATAAAATTTAAAAAGGGAAATAATTGTTCTATTATATTATGCTAATTTAAAATTATTATTTAAAAAGGGGAAATAATTGCTTTATTATATTATGATAATTTAAAATTAAAAAGGAAAAAGGGGAAAAAGTTAATTTCTACACCTGCCAATTTGAGTTCTAAATGAAAAGGGAAAGAGGGAAATCTAAAAGATTTAGAAAACTAGGAAAAAGAGGGAAACATAAAAAGAAAGGGGAAACACAAGGAAAAAGAAAAAGTCTAACTTAGTAAGATATCTAGCGTTTAAGAACTTTCTAAATTAACTAAACTATTAAATTACTAAGGGGGGAAGTGATTAAAACTTGTAAGGGAATATGGGGACACCTAAGAGAGATTCTAGGAATGATTTTAGGTGGGTGAGGGAAATAGGGGTAATTAATTAATTAAATAAATTAGTTTTTGGAGGAATGAAGGGGATGGGTGACACATGTACGAGGAGGATTATTATGAATTAAATTAATGAAAAATAAATTAAAAAGGATTTTGGGAAAGTAATTGACTTAGAAAATCTATATAAATGAGGGAGGAGGAGGATGATAGATCTATTTTGTTTTGTGTAATGTTATGCTGCAGAAATCTACATTTGACTGACTTAGCTTGTGGGAGTTGGGATACCCAGCTCGGTGAGGAGTGGTAGCTCGACCTTGCGAGGTGAGCTAGGAGCTAGTTGATTCTCTAAATAGAGTGTGTGCCCCCTTTGCGGCTCAAGGGGATAAGGGGGAAGAAGAGTACCCTAGAATTGGATGGGAGGTACCAGTGAAGTCTCATCAGTCGGTAAGCGAGAGTTGTACGAAGCGCGTGGGACATCAACTCGGAGCGGTCGATTGGGAAACGATATGCTTCCTTTATTTTTTCATGGTAGATTGTTAGTATGTTTTACGCTTTTAGATCTGCATGTTTAATTGGGTAAGGAAAATGATTGTCTTCGCATTTTAGTTGATGACTGATTTTTTTCCATATCCTTTAGCTCGATGATTGATTGACTCCCATGGCCTTCGATTCCTGACATTTCTTGACATCCCTTTGGCATATTGATTTGTGATGATTGCGGTTTTTTTTTTTCCTTTTGTCCCTAACTCATCCATCCTCTCCTGAGCAGTTGGCCAGGAGCCTGATCTATGGTCGTCACTTCGATGTTAATAGACCTATGGATCTCAATGTCCTACTTTTCTATGCATGGATGATGAGCGAAGGATGTTCCTATCAGCCATCTACCTCTGTTGTTTGTACTTGGTTGATTGTTTGTCTTACGCCTTCTAGCAAAATGTGCCTTTGCGTATGGATCTCCTTGTGTCCTTGTTGGTTTATCTCTACGCGTGTTTTTGTCTCTGTGCCTTAAGGGCTTAACCTTGGATTTTCTCTGTGCTTGGGCTGATAGAACCTCTGCAGTCATTTCAATGAATTCTCCATTGGATCTTTGCGCTTCTCTTACTGTTGTCTGTGTTTTATTGTTTGATACGTTTGCATTATTACACTAATCCCAATGCTTGTTTGGTGTATGGACTACGAATTCTTTATTTTACTAACTCAGATTCCTTCATTATTGACTGTCATTTTACATGGCGACTGCGATCTACTATTCGGTTTTTTTTCATGTACGATTTTATAATGAAAAAATTGTATAAGGATCAAATGTTTATAGTTTTAGACAACATTGTCATTTTTTATAGCAAATCGTGTGGCAGTGTATCGAATGTTCTTTTTGGGCATCGATTATATTTGGCTTTTGGACAACGAGTTTTATAACCGGAATGGCAGTGAATCTATCTGTCGAATGACTACGTTGTTTTAACATTTAGGGCAGTAAACTTATGTTAACTGATAGCGAAATTTCCTTGGAAAACTTTGTTTTCCTGTTGTGTCAGCAGCATTGTAATTTAACTGAGTTTTAATTGATTAGCATTCACCCAACAGTTTGCAGGGTTCACATTTTTCTCTAATTGTATGCACATATACTTATTTTCTTAAACTGTGTTGCTGAAACTTCCTTAAATACGCCCAACATTTTATATATTGTTACTGTCATTCTTAATTTTTGACCACGATTTCTCCTTTAAATGTTGATTGGGTTTGCCACTGGAATGAACACATATTTTCCCTTAATTAATGACTGAGTTTGCCGCTAGAATGACCACGAAATTCCCTTTTAATGATGATTGCTTTTGTTGTTGAATGGCCACTGTTTGCCTTAAATGTTGATTGCGTCTTTATATATTCTTGTGCATTAAATTCGTTGAAGGCATTTTTCCAGCGTGATGCTCCTTGAGGAAATCAGAATATCTATTTGAGCCTGCATTTTTGTTGAGCCCGGTTAAGTGAAAATAAAAAAAAGGTGGGGTATTTAACGTGATTGCGATTTTTACCTTACCTCTATTGTGACACTACGATTTGTTGAGAAACCATACCTCTGTCGGCTTGTATGATTGGCTATAACGACCTTACCTTCTCTGCATTTTCCCCATTCCATTTTATTTGACCATCAGTGCATAATTTGAGTAAGACGTATCATATATTCAGTGGCATTTTATTTTAGATCACCTGGTGACTTTTCAACTACACGCATTCCGATTTATTTGACAAGCCATTGTGTAATTACACCATAGTTTTATAGTCATGGTAATTCAAATTTACTTTACATAGCAACTTCTCACCTTTTTAGACAGCCAGATATGGGATTCTGCTTGAGTTTTACTTTTACCTCTGAGTTTTACTTTACTTGGCAACAAATCGTATTTAATACATATGGAAGTAAATCTTATTAAGTGCATATGACAGTAATTCTCATTTAATACATAAGGCAATAAATATTATTAAATGCATATGGCAGTAAATCTAATTATATGTATATGGCTTTAGTTTCTCATTGAATTTATATCACTTTAATGGCATTGTCACTTCTTAGTAGAGTTTTTTTTTGTAATGTTCATAGACAACTTTCATTTGGTGTGATTAGTATAGATAGACAATAGGATGTAATTTAAGATGTTGATAAGTGTTTCATTGTATCATTCCGCCTTGAAATGGTTAATGTTTTCATATGATGTCATTGCTAGTAAGATTGTAATGTTGGGATTAATTTAGAATTGCCCAAATTAATTTGAATTTAATGATTAAATGAGATTGGTGATTCTTGACTAATGGTAAGATACACTTGATAAGTTAGAGTACAGTTAATGATAAAATTAAATTGTAATTATCCACATCAGACTAGATGAATGGGTTGGGTTGGGTTGTTGCACGGTCATGTAACAACTTGCGTTTTATTTTTGACGTCATCCTGCATCTTGTCGACCCGTTGCATGGGGTGTGGGTGAAGTCTCCTTGTCCGTTGTTTCGTCCTAGCATGTCATATTTATCTAGAGTCCTCGGTCCAAATAGGATGTGTTGTGCCAAGTTATGGACACATCTATCACCTGGGGATGGAATGATTCCTGATGAGGGGATCATGGCATGCCCTATTGGATAGTAGTGAACGAGAACTTGGTCGGAGTCGGTGTGTTCTGTGTGGGCGTTGTTGATCGTTGTAATATTCTTTTGGCCCATGGGTAGAACGCCCTCTTGCATTGGGTTCATGTGCCTTGAGGTTATAGTCTTGTTCATCAAGTTCATTCTATTGGGTAGGGTATGTTGTCCCTTAGCTAGTAGGCATGTCTTGTTTGCGTCGGGTAGGTAGTCATTCCTCCCGGTTGTTCTATGCATTTTTCACCCAGTTTCCCTTGTGCTAGTGCATGGAGTCATTTTTGCCTGTTCCCTAGACTGTGTGCTTGCGTTCGTCATCAGTGGTGTGGTTAAACTATTGTTGTCATCACCTTCTTGACTTTCAATAAATAAATAAAAATTGCACTTATGATTCGCTTGTAGTAGTAACGATGGGGTCATTACATTTGGTATCAGAGCGGGTTCAACCCATGACTTGGGATCACTACAACTTTCGTTGATATGATTATGATTATAATGTTGCTAATTAATTTGACTTGTATTCATGCAGGTAATCATGGTTAGAGGATGCCGTGGAGGAAGACAATGGGGTGCTAGGGGAGGAGGCATGATGCCTCCAGTAGCATTCATGCCTGAAGGGTCTAACTCCCAGGGAGACGAACAGGTTTTTGAGCAGGAGCAGATAGCGGTGGGTGATGTGGTTGGAATGATGAGATATGTTCAACATATGTTTGAGGCACTGATCAACCGTTTGGATAGAGATAAGGCCAGGGCATCGACACCCCCTGAGGGTCCACCGTGCACTCTGTTCGATACTGGTAGCATTCACCATGAGCTCGAGAAGGTCAAATTTCCTGAGTTCTTTGGTGCCCTGGATGGCGCAGCCACTGAGGCATGGTAGGAGAATATGTTTATGTGCTTTGTGCTTCACGATTATACCTCCAACATGAAGGTTCATGTGGAGGTCTTTCAACTAATGGGGAGTGCTCTTCTATGGTGTAAGACGCTCCTACCACAGAACATGGTTGTCGAAGACATGTCATGGGAACTATTTGAGGAACAGTTCCAAGAGAGTTACCTATCAAAGGAATTCATTGAGCATTATCTCAATGAGTTCAATGCATTACGACAGTGTGGTAGTATGGTGCCCAACTATGAGGCCCATTTTATGGAGCTGCTCCGGTATGCTCCGCATCTTAACACTGAGAAACTTAAGGTCAACAGGTTCGTGTTCAGCCTTAATGGCAACATATGTGTAAAGGTTAGGATTCTCATGCCTCAAACCTTGCATGATGTCATCCAGAAGGCCCTCATAGCAGAGAAGGATCTTATAAGCAGGGGTCAGAGCAAGGCTCCAGCGAGACCAACAAGGCAGGTGTCATTGGGTGTGCAGCAACATTAGACACGAGCCAGAAATATGCCAGGATATCGTGGCTACCATAGGGGATCCATTTTCACTACACCTCAGCAGCAGACACGTTATCGGGGACCACAGCAATAGCAACAACGTTGACCGCAGCAACAACAGTTTAGGCCTATTCAACAAAATAGACCAGAATTCCAGGCTGGGGGGCCCTCATATTCTACTTCAGGTACCAAGAGTATTGGACCAAAGACGGGGTCTTGGACATGTGGGGAGCCACACTACCAACATGAATGCCCTGTAGAGAGGACTAGAGCGTCGGGATCAGTCAGACCCACTACCGTGGGAGATATGGGCAAGGCCCATCGGATTCATGCAGTGGTGAATAACCGCCAGGAAGACCACCAGTTGACTATGCTCAAGATGTCAGGTACCATTGTTGACCATACCCTTAGTATTTTTATAGATCATGGTGCTACCGAGAGTTTCATTTCTGGTGCAGCGCTAAAAAGGATTAAGGTAAAGGCAGTCGAACATGACGAGTTTAGCTTCGTAGAGATGGCTTCTAGAGACAAATAGAAGGTTGGAGGAAAGGTTACTAGCTATACCCTTAACCTGGGAGATTTTGTCACCAGGTCCAACTCGTATGTCATGACCTTAGGATCTTATGATGTCCTTATCGGTATGGACTGGTTGGAATCGCATGAGGTGATACTCAACTGCAAGATGAAATGGTTGAGATTGGTCGATGATGAGGGGAAAAGATGCGTGATTGTGGATGGAACCAGGGATTTTCCCTGAGGTTCATCTCTTCCTTGCACCTATGAAAGAGCATGCCCAAGGGATGTAAGATTTATGTGATCCTTGCATTAAACGAGAAGGGAGTAGCGAAAGGTATAGAACAGCTTTCGGTGGTGAGAGAGTTTGCAGACGTATTTCTAGAGGATTTACCTGGGATGTCACCGAAGAGGGAAATGGAGTTTACTATAGACCTAAAATCGAGGACTGAACCAATAGCGAGAACGCCTTATTGGATTTTGACCCCAGAGTTACAGGAGTTGAGAATCCAATTGAAATAATTGTTGGACCTGGGACTGATACATCCAAGTGTGTCACTGTGGGGTGCACCTATTATTTTTATATGAAAGAAGGATGGGTCATGGAGGCTTTGCATTGATTACCGTCAATTGAACAAGGAAATGATCAAGAATCAATATCTGTTGTTGAGGATAGATGATCTATTTGATTAGATGAAGGGTGTGACGATCTTCTCAAAGATCGATTTGCAATCAGGGTATCACCAATTATGGATCAAGGAGGATAATGTCTCTAGGACCGCATTTAAGATGAGGTTTGGACATTATGAGTTTACTGTTTTACCATTTGGACTGACAAATTCCCCAGGGGTAATTATGAGTTTGATGAATGGGGTGTTCCAAGAGTACTTGGACAATTTCGTCCAAGTATTCATTGACGATATTTTGATTTACTCTCGAAAAATGGAGGAGCATGACGAGCACTTGCACTTGGTACTACAGTGTCTATGAGAGAACTAATTGTATGGGAAGTTGTCCAAATGCTCATTTTATCAATCGAAGATTCACTACTTAAGGCATGTCATCTCTAGTGAAGGTATCGTCGTGGATATAGCAAAGGTCGAGGCTATGATGGAATTGCATGCGCCGACAAACATCCTGAAAGTACGTAGCTTCATGGTTTTAGCAGGATACTATCGACGGTTCGTCGAGGGATTTTCAAAGATAGAAAAATCGATCATAGAGTTGCAGAAGAAGAACAAGAAGTTTGTTCGGACCGAGAAATTCATCGAAGATTTTAGGAGGCTCAAGGAGTTGTTGACAATGACACCGATACTAAAGGTCCTTGACATGGATGTAGACTTCTTCGTATGCACTGACACATCCAAGGAAGGCTTAGGCAGAGTCCTGATGCAAGATTGTTGAGTGATTTATTACATCTCGAGGAAACTAATAAGGCATTAGGAGAACTATGTGACACATGATTTGGAGTTGTTAGCCATTGTATATGCCTTGAAGGTTTGGAGACACTACCTTGTTGGATGAAAATTTGAACTAAAGACGAACCAATGTGGACTACAACACATCTTTACGCAAAGTGACCTAAATGAATGACAACGGTGTTGGTCAGAATTTCTTAGCCAGTACGACTTCGAGATTACTTACATAAAAGGAACAGTGAACTGAGTGGTATATGCATTGAGTCGGAGACCACGCATATTTTTGGTATTTCCTCTTCAGACGAATCTACGTGAAAAGATTATAACTTTACAGTGTGACAAAGAGGTTGAGGGTTTTATCGGAAAAAACACAATGATGGTACCAAGATTTGAAGGATTTACATTTGACGATGATGGATTATTGAGGTTTAAAATTCAGATTTACGTACCACTGAACGACGAGTTGAGGAGCTTGATCCTAAGCGAGGCCAATAGAGCAGTATACATGGATCCCCGGGAGTCACAAAGATGAGGGCAGACCTTAAACCCTTATTCTTTTGGAAGGGAATGAAGGCAGGCATAGTGAACTATGTGGCCAGATGTCTAGAATGTCAGTAGGTAAAGGTTGAACATAGACATCCAACAGGATTACTATAGCCACATGCTATTCCAGAATCAAAGTGGGAGGTTATTTTGATGGATTTTATTGTTGGGTTGCCACTGACGACAGTGAGACATGAATCGATTTTTGTGGTAGTAGACACTCTGATGAAGAGTGCTCACTTTATTCTTATGCGTATGACGTATCAGGCACCTGACATAGCTAGAGTTTTCATTAGTGAAATTGTGAGGCTGCATGGCGTGCCTAAGAGGATTATATCTGATCGAGGATCAGTGTTTACTGGATGATTTTGGACAAGTTTCCAAGAGGCCTTCGGAACCCAACTTAACTTCAGTACTACATACCACCCAAAGACTAATGGGTAGACCAAACGAATGAACCAGACCTTGGAGGACATGTTGCGCATGTACATGATGGACCAACAAAAGCGTTGGGAAGAATTATTACCACTGGTGGAATTCGCTTATAACAATAGTTACCAAAGCACCATTAAGATGGAACCTTTCGAGTTTCTTTATGGGAGACTGTGTCAGATGCCTTGAGCTAGGATCATCTTGAGGATAGGGTCCTAGTGGGACTAGAAGCAATACAAGAAATGGAAGAGAAAATGAAAACCATAAGACAAAGGATTAAAGAAGCACAGGTTCGGTAGAAGAGTTATGTCGATGCGCACCATGTCGACTGTAGTTACGAGGTTGGCGATTGAGTCTTCTTGTGGGTTAAACCACATAAGAGTTTGATCAAGTTTTTAAATGGAGATAAACTCTCTCCTAGGTTCGTGGGACCCTTCGAGATCATGGAAATAAAGGGGCCTGTGGCCTATTGACTAGCCTTGCCTGATTCCTTGAGGCGTATGCACGATGTTTTTCACGTATCTATTTTGAGACATTATATTAGTGATCCCCCACATGTTATTGACATGATTTCCTTGCAGGTATCAGACGAGGGGGCGCTCACAGCTGAGACGATACACATCTTGGATCATTGCGTTCGACAACTATGACATCAAATAGTAGATCAAGTCAAGGTCCAGTGGGATAGCTATAGTCCACACTCGGTGACCTGGGAGGACACATATGATATGCGTCAGTAGTTTCCATTTTTATTTGATAGATAGACTTATGATACTATGATACACATTATTTGAGCACATATACTGTGAAACTTCGGGATGAAGTTTATACCAAGAGGGGGTGTATGTAACATCCCGCTCTTGCGCACACTGAGCGAACTTATTCTTTGAGGACACTTGCTCGCAAGTGATCTAGATTATTATACTATTAAACACTTGATTAGGATTATGAGGCGTCATGGGTTGATGACATGTTGTTTTGTTGCATTGACATAGATAGGGGCTATCGAATCAGTTTTACTAAGTGTGAAGGATTTTGGACCTCGAGGATGTAGAGGCATCGATGGAACCCCTTGGACTTCGGATCAAGTAGGGGAGTGAACTATTGGGGTTTGATTGTTTTATATGTGATATTAGTGCATCTGATTAGATGATATGATTATGGATATATTTCTGACATGATTCGTTGATGATGCAGGCTGATGATAGCTTTCTGACTAGACTCACATGTGGAGTAGAGGGGTCACGTAGGACTACCAAAGATGTTGAGGGAGAGGTGTGGATAGCAGCCCTGCCACAGCCTATTGGCACTCCCACCATGGCTCGAAATGTAGGTTAACTATTACCTAGTTTGAGAGGACCCACAATGTCGTGAGGGCAGACTGCGACAGTCGCTCACGATGATTCTAAGGGGTGCACAATAAGGCAGGGGCCTTATTCCTTAGAGGCCCTTAGTCTCCCACAAGATCACCTGGTGGAGTATTGACTCCAGGGGTTTTTGATGTCTACCAAGTCATTCAAGAGGTGAGTGGCACCCTTGGAGCATGTGGTGCGCCCTGAAGGGCACGTCACGCAAGAAAAATCGAAAGAGGCGAGTGGCACCCTTGGAGCACGTAGTGCGTCCTGAAGAGCACATCGCACAAGAGAAACAATAAGAGGTGAGTGGCACCCTTGGAGCACCTAGTGCATCCTGAAGGGCATGTCACATTGTTATTTAATAATTGGATAAACCTAGATGGATTTAGAACGAATAATGTGTTAAGGAATATTTAAAACTTTTCCCCTAATAAAATGTCACCCCGCCTAGGAAAATAAAGTCTAGGTCTAATTTATACTTGTGATAAAAATTTTATCTATTTATTAAAAAAAATAAAAAATAAAATAAATAAATAAATAATAATGATAATCTTCATTAATCTTGTGACAAGAAGGGGGTAAGCAATTAAATTGATTCATAAAAATCTGTTGGGATAAAATTTAAAAAGGGAAATAATTGTTCTATTATATTATGCTAATTTAAAATTATTATTTAAAAAGGGGAAATAATTGCTTTATTATATTATGATAATTTAAAATTAAAAAGGAAAAAAAGGGAAAAAGTTAATTTCTACACCTGCCAATTTGAGTTCTAAATGAAAAGGGAAAGAGGGAATCTAAAATATTTAGGAAACTAGGAAAAAGAGGGAAACATAAAAAGAAAGTGGAAACACAAGGAAAAAGAAAAAGTCTAACTTAGTAAGGTATCTAGCATTTAAGAACTTCCTAAGTTAACTCAACTAGTAAATTAGAAAGGGGGAAAGTCATTAAAACTTGTAAGGGAATATGGGGACACCTAGGAGCGATTCTAGGAATGATTTTAGGTGGGTGAGGGAAATAGGGGTAATTAATTAATTAAAGAAATTAGTTTTTGGAGGAATGAAGGGGATGGGTGACACATGTACGAGGAGGATTATTATGAATTAAATTAATGAACAGTAAATTAAAAAGGATTTTGGGAAAGTAATTGACTTAGAAAATCTATATAAAGGAGGGAGGAGGAGGATGATAGATCTCTTCTGTTTTGCGTAATGTTACACTGCAGAAATCTACACTTGACTGACTTAGCTTGTGGGAGTTGGGATACCCAGCTCGGTGAGGAGTGGTAGCTCAGCCTTGCGAGGTGAGATGGGAGCTAGTTGATTCTCTGGATAGAGTGTGTGGCCCCTTTACGGCTCGGGGGGATAAGGGGGAAGAAGAGTACCCCTAGCATTGGCTGGGAGGTACTAGTGAAGTCTCATCGGTCGGAAAGCAGGAGTTGTACGAAGCGCGCAGGACATCGACTCAGAGAGGGCGACTAGGAAATGGTATAGTTCCTTTATTTTTGCATGGTAGATTGTTAGTATGATTTACGCTTTTAGATCTGCATGTTTAATTGGGTAAGGAAAATGATTGTCTTAGCATTCTAGTTGAAGATTGAATTTTGTCCATAGCCTTTAGCTCGATGATTGATTGACTCCCATGGCCTTCGATTCCCAACATGTCTTGAACGCCCTTTGGTATATTGATTTGTGATGATTGCGGTTGTTTTTCCTTCCATCCGTAGCTCATCAGTCCTCACCTGAGAAGTCGGCCAGGTGCCTGATCTACGGTCGTCGCTTCGACGTTAATAGACCTATGGATCTCAATGCCCTCCTTTTATGTGCGTGGATGATGAGTGAAGGATGTTCCTGTCATCTGTCTACCTCTATTTTTTGTCCTTGGTTTATTGTTTGTCTTGCGCCTTCTAGAAAAAGGTACCTCTGCATAAGGATCTCCTTGCGTCCTTGTTAGTTTATCTCTGTGCTTTTTTTTTTCTCTGCGCCTTAAGGGATTAACCTTGGATTTTCTCTGTGCTTGGGCTGATAGAACCTCTGCAGTCATTTCAATGACTTCTCCCTTGGAGATTTGTTCTTCTCTTATTGTTGTTTGCATTTTATTGTTTGATGCGTCTACGTTATTACACTAATCCCAATCCTTGTTTGGTGTATGGACTGCGATTTCTTTATTTTATTGATTGAGATTCCTTAATTATTGACTATCATTTTACATGGTGACTATGATCTATTATTCATTTTTTTTTCATGTACGATTTTATAATGAGCAAATTGTATAGGGAGAAAATGGTTATAGTTTTAGACAACGTTGTCATTTTTTATAGCAAATTGTGTGGCAGTGTATTGAGTGTTCTTGTTGGACATCGATTGTATTTGGCTTTTGGACAATGAGTTTTATAACTGAAATGGCAACGAATCTATCTGTCGAATGATTGCATTGTTTTAACATTTAGGGAAGTAAACTTATGTTAACTTATAACAAAATTTCCTTGGAAGACTGTGTTTCCCTATTGTGTTAGCAACGTTGTAATTTAACTGAGTTTTAATTGATTAGCATTCACCCAACAGTTTGTAGGGTTCACATTTTTCTCTAATTGTATGCACAAAGACTTATTTTCTTAAACCGTGTTGTTGAAGCTTCCTTATACGCCCAACATTTTATATATTGTTAATGTCATTCTTAATTTTGGACCATGATTTTTCCTTTAAATTTTGAATGGTTGGTCACTGGAATGACCACGAATTTTCCCTTAATTAATGACTGATTTTGTCGTTGGAATGACCACAAAATTGCCTTTTAATGATGATTGTGTTTGTTGTTGAATGGCCACTCTTTGCCTTAAATGTTGACTGCATCTTTATATATTCTTGTGCATTAAATTCCCTGAAGTCATTTTGCCAATGTGATGCTCCTTGAGGAAATCGAAATATTTATTTGAGCCTGTGTTTTTGTTGAGCCTGGTTAAGTGAAAATAAAAGGGGGGTATTTAATGTGATTGCGATTTGTAACCTTTACACCTTACCTCTATTGTGACACTATGATTTGCTGAGAAGCCATACCTTTGTTGTCTTGTACGATTGACTATGGCACCCTTACCTTCTCTGTGTTTTCCCCATTCTATTTCATTTGACCATCAGTGCATAATTTCAGTAAGACATATCATATATTCAGTGGCATTTTATTTTGGATCACCTGGTGAATTTTCAACTACACACATTCCAATTTACTTGACAATCCATTGTGTAATTACACCATAGTTTTACATTCATCTTAATTCACATTTTCTTTACACAACAACTTCTGACCTTTTTAGACAACCAGATATGGGATTCTTCTTGAGTTTTACTTTTACCTCTGAGTTTTACTTTACCTGCCAGCAAATCTTATTTAATACATATGGAAGTAAATCTTATTAAGTGCATATGGCAGTAATTCTCATTTAATACATAAGGCAGTAAATGTTATTAAATGCATATGGTAGTAAATCTAATTATATGTATATGGCTTTAGTTTCTCATTGAATGTATATGGATTTAATGGCATTGTCACTTCTTAGCAGAGTTTTTTTTTTTAATGTTCATAGACAGTTGTCATTTGGTGAAATTAGTATAGATAGACAACATGATGTAATTTAAGGTTTTGATAAGTGTTTCATTGTATCATTCCACCTTGAAATGGTTAATGTTGTCATATGATGTCATTGCTAGTAATATTGTAATGTTGGGATTAATTTAGAATTGCCCAAATTAATTTGAATTTAATGATTAAATGAGATTGGTGAGTCTTGACTAAAGGAAAGATACACTTGCTAAGTTAGAGTACAATTAATGATAAAATTAAATTGTAATTATCCACATCAGACTAGATGATTGGGTTGGGTTGGGTTGTTGCGCGGTCATGTAACAACTTGCGTTTTCTTGTTGACATCATCCTGCATCTTGCTGACCCATTGCTTGGGGTGTGGGTGAAGTCTCCTTGTCTATTGTTTCGTCCTAGCACGTCGGATTTATCTAGAGTCCTTGGTCTAGATAGGATGTGATGTGCCAAGTTATGGATGCGTCTATCACCTGGGGATGACATGATTCCTGATGATGAGATCATGGTGCGCTCTATTGGATAGCAGTGAATGAGAACTTCGTCGGAGTCGGTGAGTCCTATGTGGGTGTTTTCGAGCGTTGTAAGATGCTTTTGGCCCATGGGTAGATATCCCTATTGTCTTGGGTTCATGCGCCTTGAGGGTCTAGTATTGTTCGTTAAGGTCATTGTGTCAGGTAGGGAATTTTTTCCCTTAGCTACTAGGTGTGTTGTTTGCATCGGGCGGGTAGTCATTCCTCCCAGTTGTTCTACACATGTTTCGCCAGTTTCCCTTGCGCCAGTGTGTGGAGTCATTTTTTCCTATTGCCTGGACTATGTGCTTTCATTCATCGTCAGTGGTGTCGTTAAAATATTGTCATTGTCACCTACTTTCCTTTCAATCAAAAAAAAAAATTGCACTTCTGCTTCGCTTGTAATAGTATCGATGGGGTCATTACAGTCTATATTACCAAGATTGCATTGTTGGTTAATTGAGGAGTGTGTTATTTCCTTACATATCACTCATAAAATCATTATAGTATACCTACAACAGCTAGTACACAAACTGTTTGACTAAATACCATAGTGACAATTCCTCCTTAAACTCAGAAAAAATCACCCCAACTCTGGAAAATATGGGAGTGGGTATATTACAGATAAAAAGAAAAATCCAAGGATTTGTTTGTACACAAATGACATTACTATAATTTGGAAATCTCACACGTCATTTTTTGTGTTGATTAATTGGGTTGGTTTTCATTGATGTCAACCCTTGAATAAATCCTGGTATCAAATTCCAGTATCCCTAGAAGTGTGGATAAGGAACCCATTTTTATGTAAGGAATAATGTAATGAAGATCAATGAATTTGAATGAAATACTATCATAAATGGATAGTACATGTCATGTCATTGTTGGTTATATGTGGTATGTCACGTGGTTCCTCACAGTTGAGGAGATATGGCTTAGTGAAGTTAGAGAACCCTCATGAGTTATCTAGAAGCCCCTAGAAGGTCAAAGACGTCAATTATTCTAGAAGCTCCTAGAAGAAGTTTACTAGTCAAAGTGGTTGTATCTACGAGTTAATCATGGGTTAAGTTGTTGCAATAAGAAAATAATTAAAAATAAATTAGTTGCAACAAGAAGTGGTGAGTTTACTATTTTTGGATAAAGTGGTTGCAAGTGGGTAAAGTAGTTGAAATTGGGTTATCCCTAAAAGAGGGAAGTTGGGTAAAAAAGTTGGAATATAACCCCTAAAGCAAGATACTTGGAGAGTATAAATAAGAGAGCAAGGGTCTCTCATTAGAACCTAATTTGAGCACATTGAATATTTCTTTTGTGAAATGTTATGGGTAGGTATAATTGATAAATCTATAGTAGTGAGTTTGAAGTAGCGACGAGATAAGTTGTAGGAGTCAAAGGGTCGATATTATGGGTATTGAACTGGGGTTTTACTAAAGACATCCATAGGTTGTAGTACTAGAAGGGCACGAACATCCGCGGTCCATAATGGGACAAAGCATGGATACCCATAGGTTTACTGAAGACAGAGCGTGGATATTTTATGTAATATTCCAGATATAAATAGTTTTCAAAACATAAATAATTAGCTAGAAATGGAAGATAAACAATGATATAACCAAAACAACACCACAATAATACAAAAATAATACCAGAAAATCACCAGAAAGAGAACTTTGATTACTAAGAGAAATGTTCATTTGCCTCTTCGAGGGGGCAACCTCCAGCAGATCAGAGCTCTACTACAATAATATCCAAGACAAAACTCTCATACCCTTGACTCATATTTATACTAAATATGTCTATCAAAAGAACACTCTCGAGGAAGATCCTTCTAGAAGCAGAAGCTTCTATTAGGTATTCTTACATTTGACTTATTCTTCCTTATTTATAGGCCTTATTAATATTGACCTTTATTACATGGAAATATATTATTCTACCTACGTGAGGGGTTAGGTCCCTAACATGTCCTCCCTCTTAAAAACAACCTTGTCCTCAAGGCTTGAGATGAGGAAATTGTTGCAGAATGGTAGCTAGTTCCCAAGTGGAATCTGTTGGAGTTGTATCTTTCCACTGGACTAACACTTGATGGTTTGCTGACGTAGATGATGCTCATGTTGTTCCAAAACTGATTGTGGTTGTAGCCAAATGGAGCCTTCTTCGTCCAACTCGGGAAGGTTGGTTTGAGTTTGGATCTTAGTTCCAATCACCTTCTTTAAGAAGGAAACATGAAAAACAAGATGGAGCTGAGAATGAATGGGCAAGGTTGACTGATAGGCCACCTATCCCACATGCTTGAGAAGTACGATATAAGGACCATAAAATTTGGGCGCCAGTTTCTGACAATGGTCAGCCTTGAGGGAATTTTTCTTGTAAGGTTGCAATTGAAGAAACACATGATCTCCTTCTGCAAATTAACATTTAGAGTGACCTTGATCTACTTGTTGCTTCATGCGTTTCTGGGCCATGACCAAATTCTCTTTGAGGGTACGAAGAATATCCTCTCAAACTATAAGAATTTTGTCAACTGCCTGGACCTTCGATACATCTAGAAAGTATGAGAGAACTGAAGGTGGTTTTTGTCCATATACCACTTCAAAAGGAGTCATGCAAGTATTTGTATGGTAATAAGTAGTGTAACACCATTCAGCTAGTGCTAACCATTAGTCCCACTAATTTTTCCTTTCCGATGAAAAACACCTCAAATATGTTTCCAAACACTTGTTGACAACTTCATTTTGACTATCAGTCTAGGGATGATAAGATGTGTTGAGATGCAATTGGGTGCCTTGTAGATTGAACAGTTCTTGCCAAAAATTACTAGTGAAAGTTGGGTCGCGATCATAAACAATAGAATGAGGCATGCCATGAAGCTTGAAGACCGGATCCATGAAAATTTGAGCCACAATGCAGGTTGTAAATGGGTGTTGAAGAGAAGAGAAATGAGCATACTTGGAAAGATGATCAACTACCACCATGATGACTGATTTATTTCTTGATTTAGGTAATCCTACAATAAAATCCATAGAGATATCCCACCAAATAGCAGAGGGAATCAGAAGCGGTTGTAGTGTTCCAAGAGATTTGACTGTTTCTCCCTTGTTACATTGACAAACATCACATTCAACCACAAAATTGGGAACGTCTTGTTTCATACCATACCAAAAAAAAGAATGTTTGACCTAGTCATAGGTTTTGGTAAACCCAAAGTGCCCAACCATGGGTGTAGTATGAAGCTTAGAAAGTACCATGGATTTAAGTTTTGATTGTTTACTTAAATATAAATGGTCTTTGTATGGAATCTCATCATTGAGCCAAGAGTACCCTGGGGAGACTGGATAATTGGCCTACAATTTTTGTATCAGATGTGAAATTTTGGGATTATGTAGTCATTCCTGGTGAACATCTTGGAGATAATATGGTACAATGAAGGAGAGAGAAAAAAGGGACCCTTCATCTTCATATTTTCTGGAAAGTGCATCAGCAACCACAATGTATTTTCCTTTCTTGTAAATGATCTAATAATCATATCCAAAGATCTTAGTCACCCATTTTTGTTGCTCTGGGGAGGAAAGGTGTTGTTCTAGAAAATATTGAAGGCTTTGATGATATGTATTAATTTGGAAGTGTTGCCTGATTAGATAAGGGTGCCAAAGATCCATGGCATGCAGAATAGCCAACATTTCCTTTTCATAGATTGATTTTCCCAAATGTCGCTTTGACAGTTGTTTGTTGGTAAAAGCCAAAGGCCAACCCTCTTGCATAATGACTGAACCAATTCCTTTCCTGGAAGCATCACATTTCAGGACAAAGGTCTTTTTGAAATCAGGAAGGGCCAGCACTAGAGTGGTGCACATGGCCATCTTCAAGGTTTGAAAATCCTGAGTAGCTACTAGATTCCAAGTGAAAGAATTATTTTTAAGGAGAGCAGTGAGAGGTGCCACAATATTTCCATAATTCTTAACAAACTTTTGATAATAACCAGTTAAATCTAGAAATCCACGCAAGATTTTGAGAGTCTTTGGTTGAGGCCAATCTTGCATAGCTTCAATATTTTTAGGATCCACCCGGACACTGGCCTTGCCAACAAGATGACCCAAGTACTCGAATTCTGAGGTGCCAAAAGAAAATTTAGATTTTTTGAGGAAAAGTTGGTGCTGAGAGAGTAGATGGAGAACTCGATCCACATGAGAAAGATGAGTTGTCTAGGTTTTACTATATATGAGGATATCATCAAAGAAAACTAAAACAAAATGACAGAGAAAAGGACATAAGACATGATTCATGAGGCTTTGGAAAGTGGAGAGAGAATTACACAAGCCAAAGGGCATGACCAAAAAATCATAGTGGCCCTCAGGAGTTCTAAATGCAGTCTTAGGAATGTCTACCTCATTCATACAGATTTGATAGTAGCCAAAATGAAGATCAAGTTTAGAAAAGAACTGAGCACCACTCAATTCATCGAAGAGGTCATCAATGACAAGAATGGGAAATTTATCTTTAATGGTGAGTTTGTTGAGGGCACGGAATTCAGGAGACATGTGCAAAGAACCTATTTCTTAAGGACCATGACCACAGGAGAAGAGTAGGGGCTCGTACTAGGGCGGATAACACCTGCGTTGAGAAATTCTTGAACAATTTTCTCAAATTCATTTTTTTGGGAAAAGGGATGATGATAGGGACGGATATTGGGATGAAGGCTTCCTGGGACAAGGGGAATGGAATGATCATGAACACCTATGGCACAGAGGGTGTCTGAGTGGCTTGTATGGCATGGAGTTGGAAAATAATGCCAACATGACCTTTTTTTAGTATCTTTTCCATGCGATGGGAACTGATGATCTTCGGGGAACTGATGGTGATTCCTTGGAACTTGTATTAGTGTCCCTCCTGGTCGAAGTGCATGGTTAATTTCTTAAAATCCATGAGAATGGTACCCAAAGTCCTAATCCATTCTACACCCAACATAATGTCACAATTGCCCATGTCAATAGCAAACATATGAGATTGCATGTGGTACTCACCAATTTGTAGATGCACATTTTCACAATGCCCTCCACATTTCATGGACCCGCCATTGGAAATCATGATTTGAAAATTATTGACAGCATGGATATAGAAATTATATTCTTGGGAAATGTCGCGATGAATAAAATTATGGGTTCTTCTACTATCCACAAGAATGATGAACTTCCTATGCTTGTTGTCCCTCGACCAGGTTTTGAGAGATCCTTGGTCAAGTTTGACCATTTTGGACTTCGACAGCCTGTTGAAGGAGGAGCGCAAGACAAAGAAGAGATCATGGGATATCGACCCCATTTTGGGTCATTTTTGGGATTTGGGAATATGTAACGAGTATGGGAATGTTGGCCCATGGTTTTACCCATGCTTAGGCCTATTTTGTAATATATAAATAGATGTCTAGGTGATGCAAGGAATAGGGAAGAGGCATCTATGTGATGTTGTGCAAAGTGCAAGTGTGGCTTGTAAATGCTTTGTGCATACTGTGAGAGACTTGCAGAGCTAAGTGAAAGTGGTTGTAATAGACTGTGAAGGGCTTTGTGTTGTAATGCAAGGAAGGAGGATCTAGCGAGGTGTGCAGATCTCCTGTCCTATGAAGAGTAAGGTTTTTGTGTCTCTGTGCATGTATTTGATTGGAGAAGCTAATAAAGAAGAAGAGTTGGTGGACATAGCCCCAGGGTGGGAGTGAACCACGTATATGTTGTGTTTCCCTACTTTGTGCGATGTGTTGGTGTAGTTATGTGTTATCTGGTAAGTGCTTGACATAGATAGATAGATAGATTTGTTTATACTTTGTGCTTATGATGAATTTGGATGCTAGAGTTGACCTCTGTGAACTTGCTTAGTGCTTGACTATGCTAGATCTGATCTAATTCCTTATGCTAAGTGCTTAGATACATTACATTTGGGTGAATGTTGTGATGCTCTATTTTATATGTGGATTAGATATTGGTTAGATATTGATGAAGGCTTACTACTAAATTCTTTGTTAAATACTAGAATCACATATCTGTGTCCCAGCTAAGGTTGCAGACATCTGAAACCCGCAACCACCACTTCCTCTACCTCGAGTGAGACTTCATTTGATTTGCAGGTGTTTCTGAAAGGGTTGGTAGTTAGGGTTTTGTTAGTGCGCTATTGTAGAGTTGAACCCTGGGTTTTCCCCTGTGCCAAAAAATGGTTCCGTTGCTGGGACTGAAACTATGATTGTTGGGAACTGAGGAAGAAGAAGCGTTGTGCAAAGATTCTACCTGCAACTGAGAAAGATCTGTGTATAGATCTATTGCCATAGTTCGCATCATTCTTCTTAACTTTTGAAGCTCTGTGCCAAGAAAAGAGGTCAGATCTAAAGAAAAGAGGTAAGATCTGCAAGTTTTGTGCTCTGATAAAGGTAAGAATAGTGAAAAGTTCTAGATCTAAAAGCTTTGTGCTCTGTAGAAGTAAGACAAGTGGAAAATTTTATTTCTAAAGCATGGATCTAGGTATGTTTGATATATTCTATCCTAGCTCGAAAACTAGGGTACTGGTAGATGAAAGAATGTTTGACATGAGTAGATATAATAAGAATAGTGAAAGATATGTTATACCTATGCATAGAAAGAATATTTTGACTAACAAATGGATGCAGGATCCTAGAAAAAAAAATTGCAGGTTAGCTCCTACGATCCTAGCGCGCAGTACAAAAAGGGTTAGGGATCAATTAAAAGAAAGAGAGGATTAACCCTCTATTACATTTGTAGAAAACCAGGACATCTTTCTAAGGAATGCCCTAGGAGAAGACCTAGTTGTCTTTGTTGTAAATCTATGGACCATGAAGTATTTGATTTCCCTAGAATGATTTGCTAAAGTTGAAAGAATGAATCTAAACCAAGAAAACCCTAAGGCAGATCCAAAAACTAGGATTATGGCATAATCGCATAATGAATCAGAGAAAGTATTGATACATATGAGAGGAAACCTGAATGACCACCGACATGTCAGATTATCAGAGATCTTCAAAGAAAAAGAATGCATTGAAGCAATATTAGGAGACTTCGACGTTGACTGTGTTCTGGATGAGGAAACACAAGTGAATGTTATGATAGAAAGAACCTGGGAACTTTTAGGAAATCCTGTTATGGTTCCTTCACTGGGAGGAATATGATTATTCAGAGGAAAACTGATAACCCTATGTGGGAAGCTCATTCAGATACCTATGAATGTCAATGGAACTTCGACAGAAGAATATTTTGAGATCATTAACTTTATTGAGGA
>ML788042.1:663868-678417 GCA_009831015.1 Picea engelmannii | reverse complement strand
AAAATTAACGTTTTTGTTTAAATTGAGATTTTTATGCTCTTTTTTAACTTTTGACATATACTCTAGTAATAAATGACTCATACTAAAGAGAATGTCTTAATTTTGTCTCAAAGCAAGCCAAGGAATGGAACTTATTTGAAAATGTTGATTCTGTAGCTCATTATAATTATCAAGATTTTAATAGGGGCCCTTTAAATTTTGTAAACATATAAGGGGAGTTGTTGGGGCCCAACAATCCTCAACTGAAGGAGGCAAATCCTCACCTTCCCCAAGGATATCTCAAGTGGTTAAAGCCTCTCCATCTATATAAGCAAGTTTTCTCATGGTGAAAGGGGATTGGAAAGGGAGAATCACACCAAACTTATGATCTCATAAGTGGTGCTGGAACGAAGATAATTTGGAAGCAAGAGACCTATGATATCATAGGGAGCAATCAGTGAAGCTATCATCATTCAGATCATGGATCTTTTGAGCAAGGGGTAGACAAAGAGGAATTGACGAAGATGTTGCAATCAATCCATGGTTGTAAGCAATGTTTTGTCCTCATTAATATAATTTGCTTGGCCTGTTTATTTCTAATTTAGGTTCATTCTCACATGAATTTGTCTCTTTAGTAGATAGACCTATTTCGGACTAATCTTTATATGGTAGGAAGTAGTCGTACTTTGTTTGTCTACAGGACTCATCGAGGAGTGAAAGTTTGGAGCTCGACTTGGAGCGTGCAGGGACAAATGTCGATAAAAGGTACGTATGTTCTCCTTCCTCCTCATCTATTAGTTTGTATAGATCTGAAAGGAAGTCAATGTCCACGTTAAGAACTTTTTGTCTTAGAGTTAAGCGTCTAGCTCTTTGAGGAGATCTACTTGTCCGCAAGGATATTTTCCTACAACAATGGGTTTGTAGAACTGAAATCCCAAGTATTACTTCACTTGAACTTTTTCTCGATCTTGACAACAGACCGGTAAGTGAATCCCAATGACGATATGTCTAGGAATTCCATATCTAGTTGGATGTTCCTATGTAGCCACTGTGGGACTTCAAAACTAGGTTTCACTTAGAGTATTTAATACCCATATTTGTGTGCAAGGTATGGAATATGTTTGTGTGATCTGGTACCATATATTCTCTATCCTAACACAGAGTTGTCCATCTCATGTACCGGTCATTAGAGTTTCCAACAGGGTAGTATTGCTCTTCGAGGGCATCAAAAAAATCTTCCCAAGTGGGTCCTAGTCCAAACATTGCACACATGCTTGGTCCAACCATTATCCATTATGATCCGAGGATGCTTGGACTGACATGTTTCTCATAGTTTTTATCCCACTAATCTATGACATGGGGAAAGGATTTAAGGACCACAAAGGTGATTTTTTCATTGTTGCAAATTTTTTGAAACGAGAAATAACCCTCTAGTGGACTTAACCATTTTTCCAAAGCATTGGCATTTATATGGCCTTGAAATAAATGAATATCAAACTTAAATTATACCTTAAAGGGTGTTTCACCTCCAAAGTGACTTCTGGTTGAAGGTACCTCCATTTTCATTGGCAACTAACAAAGGATCTAGAAGAAATTATCCATTATGTCGTTCCTCTATGATCCAGATTTTATGAGTAGAACGAAATGAATACAGATTATTATCAAAATATGTTTAACACAGAATGATAAATATACATTAAACTGGTTTCTATTCAATAAGGAAATAAGATGAAACAATAAAATGTAGCGGAAAGCAAGCTTGCTAGAATGGTGGCGGCTTATCTCTAAGAAGAGATTTGATGATTGCACTCATTCGCAAGAAGATGATTACAATGAGGATCTCAAGGAATTTTTACATTAAAAAAGAATTTCAAAATCCCTAGACATACAAAAACCTAACCCTAGAAGATGAAGCGCCAAAAATTATGTGGGGCCCATTTGGGTAAGTTAGTACATCAACTTCCCAGGGTCGTAATGTTTGCATACGATCTTCATTTTAGGCGCACTATAGCCTGTTTGAAAGGTCTATCCAAGGAATACAGATGTTGTCGTCAAAATTTGACTTCATCTACAGTTTGACTATGGTGAGACCTAAAAACGTTGTTTAGGGCCTCAAAATGGCCCCAGAAGTCACGGACCCAAAAACTAGGAAAAAACTTCCAAAGTAGAAAACTGCCAAAATGAGGCAGTTGGAATAGGTGGAAGGCCACCAAAATCCATATAGATCAATCCTCCCCCATTAGGAAGAAATGGTATCCATTGCATTGATTTCCCCCATCATATGAAGAATTTTTTGTTGAATCTGGCCTTGGGTGAGCCACTTGCCTTAGTGCGGGAGCTTCCCTATTTTGACAACTCAATAAAGATGGATCCTTTTCGGGCAAGTTCCCTTGACCTATTTGTCCACAATATTATTATTGGATGTCTATTGTATGTAGTTGGGGTTGATCTCTATTGGTTGCAACTGTTATCCTACCTCTGTGGTGTCCAATAATGGTGGGAAATAAGGTCGAAGGATATCCATGTTGAACACTAGGCATAGGCCAAGGAAAGGAGGAATCTTGAGCTCAAAAGCATTATCACCCACATCCTTGGTTTTGGTTACTCATATATCCTGTCTGAGTTTGTATCTTCATATTGAGTGACTCAAGGTTCATGTATATTGAGGGTTCTAACAAAGCCTCTAAAACTATCAACCCTCCTGGGAAACCAGAAGGCAACGCACTGCACTGTCTCACCCAAGATAGTCTTAATGGGTGGTTGTAATACTCATGTTTTTTCAGCCTAGGATTGAGTGGGGGATTTGAGAACTGTATGATGAGAGTTCTATTTTAACTTATTAATGCAATAACTTTCATTGTTAGGTAGCTAGAGAGGTAGTAGTGGGGGGCCAGAGGGCCCATAGTGATAATAGTGGAGGCCATTTAATGTAAGGTGGACTAGGTCCACTATATTATTAAATAAAGCCCACTATGGTAGTTAGATATAATAAATGTAAGAGGACTTCTTAGAATGTTCTACTTCTAGAAGATTCCTCCTCTAGAATGTTCTTAGATGATGGAAATTTATTTTAAAATGTAGAAACCTTAGTGAATCTTACTAGTCCTTCATATGCCAACTATAAAATGTTGACAATATTTTTGTAAAAATATTCAAATTTCTAAGGATTTTATATAGTTTGTATAACATTTTGGCGATTTTTAAAATAAAATAATTTTATCCTATAAAATTTAGGCAAATCGTTTTTAGAACAACGAATATTTTTTTGGGAAAAACCATGGAAAATTAGCCCATAAGCGAAATTTATCCCCTAAAATCATCCCTGGGTAGCACTATATAAAGAGGTTCAAGCAATGTAATGAGATATGAAGAGAATTATTGTATTGTGAGTTGTATCTCAATAGGAGGATGCCCCCTCAAAGAGGTAAGTGATCAAGAGAGGATCCCTTCCATAATAGGATCCATTGTATGGTGTTTCCCTACCTCAAGGGTTTGATAGTAATAAAGGATATTTTTCATATTGTTCTTATATATCTGTTGTGGTTCTTTTGTACTTAGATATGGTATAGGTACTTAACAAGTGATATCAGAGAACTTTCCTCGGCAGAAATTGTGGGTAATTTTTTTTTTCAGGGTAGAGATGTATTATGTTGTATTTAAGACACAAAGATCTATCGTTATTCACATAAACCCGCGGTTGAGGGATTCATACATGAAGGAAATACAAGTGGTACTTAAGCACACATCTATTGGCCACCCCTGTAACCCCTGTTGGTACCCCTTCAAGTGGTAGCACATCAGATAGCACCTGTGTATGGATCGAACTAGATTACCTAAAGCTCTCTTTAGATAAATCGATCGGTTGCTTGACTGCTATAGTGCCACTGAGAACAACACTCGAGAAGATACTCTCTAGTACCTAGGTAGTCGGGTAGTATGACTAAGGGTATGGTCTAGCCTCCTTAGTTAGTGCCATGATATATTGGGGAGAGTACTATTGTTGGACCCCACATGTATATCATAGGGCTATAGCATAGGGAAAACCCTTGTCTGTAGAACCCTTGAATACCTAACCCTTGGGGACAAAAACATAAACAAATTAAAACAAACAAGATCTATTGCAGCACAACTCTGTTCGGGTTGCCAAATCACTACACATTTCTTCCTGGTTAATAATTTGGGCATTTCATCACTGCAGTATTCTTTAGATCAGAGTATAACTCCATAGGTGTAAAAAAAAAAAACAAGTCTGGAAAATTTTTCACCATTATTTGAGACCTATTCCATTGGATTCATCTCTTCGCCCTTATCACATTCATACATATCATTTTTCGGCAAAAATTTTGACCCCACCCACCCCTTTTCAGTTCCCTCGTCATCATGGCCCATACCTGTAGCCAAGACTTGGAAGCTTGCTTCAATACCTTACAATATAATCTCACCGAGACTACATTGAATGGCCTCCACTATTATCACTATGGGCCCTATGGGCCCCCACTACTACCTATCTAGCTACCTAACAATCATTTATGATTACACATAAAATATAACAACTCATTCATTTTTCATATCGACAAATACTAAAGAAAATAAAGAAACATATGAATTCACTCACATAACACAGGTTTTACTGTGGTTCACCCCCCTGGGATACATCCATAAAGATTTATCTCTTAGCTCTTTTATCATAGTAGTTCTGAAAGTACAATGCCGCGTGCTTCACAAATAATCTCATATGGGTTGATATCTAGTATCGGGTGGAGTAGATTGCACCAGGATCCTCATCCTATGATATAACCCTCAATATATACCCTCCTCAGTCCTCTCTAGTTCAACTACTTACAAAATTAGGTCATACAGAAAAATATTACATCGCATCCGCTTCCTCACATTTGTCTCTCTCTATGAAACCTAGGTAGCTATATTTATATGTTTTTGGCTCACCATCCATTACAATGTGCTGCAAAAACCCTAACCCTAACATCATTAGGTCTTTCTTACATGCATGTGTGTTTCACTTCCTTCTAGCTATCGCTTCCCTTGTGCATGCCTTCTTTCCCAAAATGACCATTCTTTCCACTTTGGCCTACGTCCAGCAAGCCCCCAACACTAACATGTGGCTCGTCTTGAGCCACCTAACCTTTGTGTGCTTCATTGATCTCCCTGGTGATCACCTGGAATTTATCCTTGAGCTCCACTGCTTGTGTTTGAGCTTGCATGGTCTTCTCCTTGAGTGTTTCTATTGTTTGGACTACAATCGCATCATTGATCAACCCTATGCACTCTGCATGGGTCTCTTCCATATATGTATTGACTTCCTCTTCTTGTGAAAATATTTCTTCTACTCGCTGTTGAAGCAGTTCCATTTGAGCCTGATGCTCCTTTTTCGACGTTTGTGCAGTGGTGAGTTCTGCCTGTAGTTTCTTCATATCCTACACCCCTTTGACGTGCTCTATGATGGGCATTGTCTTCTTCCTCTGCTTGAGGTCTTGGATAGTTGCGCTTATCCTTTCTTCTTCCTTGTACCACCAATGGACTTGTTGATGATCTTCTAGCTTCGTCCACAGCTGTGCTACTTTATCAAACAAGTTGGATGATATGCTTCCCTATCACTCTATCTCCTGTAGATGTTGTTTTTCCTCCTTCCTCCTTTTCTCCCTTACCTTTGGTGGAGTGTTAGGTGTGAGCTACTCACAGAGATTCTCAATTTCCTTCTGATATTGATCAATTTCCTATGCAATATGATCAATATTCTCTACTGTTGTGAGTTCATCCTCTACATGGTATTTGGAATCTTCTAATAAGTTTCAAACACTTTTTGTTACAATCCGTTCACGCGCTCCCTATCCTCTTAGGTATCTATATTGGCCTACTCATATATCAATTCCAACATGTCTCGTTTATCCTTTCCTGCTATAATTCGGCTATTTCTATGCATGAACGAGACTATACTTCTTGGGTAATCCTAACCTGTAATTTTTGTAGAGCTTTGGATGGTATCTGTGACAATACCAATTGGAGTTGAGATAATTCCTTTAGAGATGTATGCCCCATGATATTGTCCATGCACAACATGCTGGGTGTAATGTGGAATGTTTCACTCGGATGCAGTATTGTGTCGACTGTATCTCTCTCACTTGCTCCAGGTTATTCTCATGTCTGTAATGTTGGTGACCATGTTCCTATGTTTCTTCCCGCTGCCTGTGCTTCCCCAATCAGTTTGAGGAATTGTCGCATGTCTTCCAACTCCTCTTGAATTCTCTCCCTATGGTGCACAACATTCTCAAAATCCTTCGATCTATGATCCTGAACCATTTGGGCTATCATTTCTACATCATCCTCTGTGATAATGTATTCTGGAGGTGTTCTTTGTGCCTTCATCTTCTTGCCCGCACCCCCTATCTGAGTAGTTGGCCTCTTAGTCATGCCTGGTTCTTGTGGATTGGTATTTGGTGTAGTCCCCTATGCTGCCTCATCCTATTTTTGTTGTACTTGGGGCGACTACATATTGTTCTTTTTCCACTTTTGAGTCCCTGTCTTAGTTGTCCCTTCTTTCGTCTTCTTTGTTTTGGTCTGGCCCGTCCTTGGTTTCTTGGGAACTGGGACATTCTAAGGATTTGTTTCTTGCTTCCCTACCTCCTCTTCTATTTTTCTTGCAGGTATGTCTTGGGTGAGGAATGGAATATTCTAGTCATCTTCCCAATCCCTCATAACCATTTCGATGTCTCCCTCCGTGACATAGTAGCGCAATTGTAGCCACTTCTTGTTGGGGTCCTTCTGTGCCTATATCCACATCACATGTTGAGTGGCCTTGAATTTGGCGATGTCTCGATAGTACACGATAGCCTCTGGTGTTATTCTCTAGACTTTGGTGATGAACTCCTATAGATCACATGGATATCCTTCAAATATGGATGCATTCAACTTTCTGCTCTTGGCATATGACGTGGTGCCAAGCGATAAATATCTCGCTCCATGATTAGGTTTGGTTTTGGTGGCAAAGAATACATATTCCGGTTCCTTCCATCACATAATGGATATCAACATGAGAAACCATGAGTAATGAAATTTTCTTCCTAGATCCTACGCATCCTTGCAATCATCCAGAAACAAATTCAAAAGATAGGGTGCCCAACTATTTGTGGTTCCCTCGACACGTTATGTTGAAAAAACAACGACCCCAGCCGACACTTCCTCCTTGCGAAATTTTCTTAACAACTTGCAGGCCATGCTTTTTGCAGCCATTTATGTCGTGGAATCATTGATTATTTTGATGGTGATTCCTCGCATCCCCCTGTCAGTGCCATATTTTTTTTCATCTCTTTCGTGAGTGCTTTCTCCTTTGTTTTTTTATCAATAATTTGCACGGGGTCCATGCCTCAGGATGGAATCACTGTAATCTATGCAATGAGCTCTGCACCTATCGATATGATCTTGTCCAACCATATATCCCCACCATGTGTGACCTCCATCAATTGTTTGATGCAACTACTTGCGTATTGTCTTATGTCAAAGTGTAGTATCTCTAATAGACCTAAAATCCTTGTTTTTGTCAATATTGTTTCCCACTGGAGTTGTTATTGGATAAATCCATAAATGAGGACATAAACTAATCTCCCTAGATCCACCTAGATCTAGAACAAAACAAGATAGGACATGACACTTTCCCTAATCTCTAATCATTGAATTTACTATTAGATAAGAGATGAATGACATACCTTTGAATATCTCTTCCTTATGTCTTCGTTGTCCCTGCTCCGCTCCGGTGCTCTTGTGCTATTGATCCTACAATGAAACACAAGCCAACCAAAGTGAAAGACACAATAGTATATTCAATGAAAACTTATGCATTTGATCAAGGAGTCATGCATTAAAATAAATGATTTTATGGGAAAGAAACATGCCATTGTATTATATTAAGTGAAAGTGGAAGATACAACCAAACAGACTTGATGTTGCAAGGTTCCCTTTTAGTGGCCCTTTGCTCCAACAGACACACTAGCTCCAAATTTTCATGAAGAGGATCCACAATAAATTGATGGAAAAATGAACACCTCAAGCATCAATTGAGATAGAATCCCTCACACAATTCTAAGCCTATTATTTCATTAATTCCTTGCTTACTTGCTTTCTTAACCTCTTCCATGAGAAATACCTCCTTATATAGGGGAAAGAGAGATAGTTAAAGATATTAGGATGATCCCACCAAATCTGAGAAACGAGTAGGATCCCAAACATACATATTCCACCTCATATTCTAGAAGATTACCTTATAGAACCTTTGTGAACTTTGACCTTTTATTAGTCTTTTAGCATCGTCGCACCCTGGCTATAGTGCAGCCTACAGAAACGCTGCAAACTAGTTTTAGAGCATACTGCGGTGATCAGGCATCGCCACACTGTATATTATGCTTGGCCTACGATGTCCTTTCTTAACAAGGTTTTGTAGAAGAGGAAACCAATAACTTTTCTCATGAAGAAAGGTCCTTTTGGGAGCTTGAACACATGCTATAGAAACATCACCAGGGTGACTAAAATAATGTGTAACATAATTCCCCCCAAAGTATGAGGCTGGAACTCGTGACAACCGAAATACTTTGTAGAATATGTGTGTGTGTCAGAAACAAGGAGAGAACCAATCGAAAACTTGCAAACAACCAAGCATATGCACAATATTATACCATTTCTGAGGTAGACATTCCCATGCTCAGACTACAAGTGATTTAAATCATAAATTTCAGTCATGGACACCAATCATACACTGTGGATCCATGTCACCAATATTATACATAGCCACCAGGAATACACTGTGGATCTATGCTTGTAGAAAACTCAGATTCATACATAGCCACGAGACATACAAAGTGAATCTATGTGTTAATACAAATAATAAATACTCCTTCACAACCTAGACCAAAATAATGAGACCCAGGGTCTTCAATCCCATCATCCATAAGTATGAATCTAGCCATGCGATTATAGGTGCTGAAGTCAGACATGGTAGAAACCACTTGATTACCGGTCATTGATGAAAACTATTAACAAGTGCAAGGGAAATCACCAGTGATGTCAATGAATCCCAAGGTACCTTAGTACAATCTAATGAATGTGAATAAATGAGTTGAAGTCGAGCACTCGATAGAATCTCTCAATCAGGGGTCAATGATGCGAACCCACTATCGAAAGAGAAGAAACCTTCCATTGAGGTATGCAGGTTCCAAGGTACTAATTGATTTCTAAGTCTTGTTCCTAGATAATGCATTGAAGTCGACGAGAACAGATTCATCACAAGAGGGCCTTGATGTATCGCCCATCAATGACATCAAATAAGTAATATATTTAAGGTAGATCAAAGTATGAAGATGATATTAAACTAACAGAGGGAAGGATGACATGGTAGGAATTGATAACTACAGACGACCGACTCGATAGAAGGATTTTGTAGGGTTGGAATTCTCTTGAACATATGAATGATACGAAAATGGTCTTGGTAGCATTGACTCAAAGACAACCCAATATATGAACATGTGAAAGGTCAAATGAGAGAAAAATGAATTTCCCAATCCCAGATTCAATGGCGAATGGGGTGTCATGTTCAAGAGTGACTATTACTGCCACTAACACAAATATAGAGGCACATTTCTTTCCCAAATTTCCCCCCACCATTTATGGCGAGTACCTCTTTATTTTTACGCAAACTTGAGGAGGATAACATATGCTTGTTGATGTAAGTTCATCCTTCAGATGAGTCCCTCAGAGTATGTTTAACAAACCTTAAGAAGGAGTGGTTTGGTTCCATATAGGTCTTTCGATGTTTGTTTAATGATTCCAAAGAGAGACAAATCGGGGGTTTTTCATATTTAGAGAGTCTGAAAAACACTAAAAGAGGACTCTCTCAGTTCCTTTTTCATAAATTAGTTTGATGAGACCGAAAAATTTATAACCTATCACCCATCAAACGTTTTCTTCAAACACGTTTATGAGCGTGAAAAGAACAAGGTCGCTCGACAATCTTTTCACTTTTACAGAGCATGAAAAGAGCTTAAAGGATACTCCATAAGTTTTTTTTTTCATGTTACCATGAAAAGTATGAAAAGGAAACAAAAGTATAATCGGTTGTGTTCTCATTGATTTTTGAGCACAAGAAAGAACAAAAACTGAGCTCGAGGTTTTTCCTGAAAAACATAAAAAGTATTTTCACATGTGACAAACATAAAAATAAACCAAGAAATGTATCTTTGTTCCATCGTTTAGGCTCTTAGATTCTTCATCTATGAAAAATAAAAACACTTACACTATCATTAGAACTTTAGGTTTTAGGTAAAGTTCATAAAATAATATAAATTATTAATGGAAAAAATAAAAAGTCAATAAATATAGGCAAAAAACCCCTTTTTACCATTCCATTGTCATTCTACCCAAAACTTGTTCAAAAAACCCTATTTCACCTCAAAATTCCACTGCGGATTGTGGGAGGCACAAACAACCATTCAACGAATGACTTCCACTAAAAAGGTAATCCTCTTTTCATCTTCATTTTCCATGGATTAATTCATGTTTTTATTGGTTAAAAGTAATTTTTGAGTAGGATTTCATGAGGGTAGGTATGCGTGGGGATCGTCGGAGGTGGATTATATCGTGCCCTGTGAAAAATACATATTTCTGTAGGTGGACTTATGGTTGACCTGCGGTGATTCTTCTCTGTATATAAACCTCACCTGTGTTGTGCACAACTCAAAAAAATTTCATGTATGTTTGGCCAATAAAAATTCCCAATAAAGAAAAATAAAGATGCTGACTTCTCCTTGTGGCTCCAAAGTAGGTTTTTGACTGTCAGAATGTTGGAGTGGAGGGAGAGATAACATGAGGAAAATGATTACTTCACTAGTAATGACCCAGACATGGTTAATTCCCTCTGGCAGTGTGGGTTGTTGAAGTTCTTTAAGATCTAGGGCATGAGGGCCCAATTGAGGTTGCTCGAGTATTTAGTCCACATTTGGGATGTGTATCAGTAGGTATTGCATGTGGGAGCCTACATACTCTCTCTAGATATCAAGGATATCTATTTTTTGATGGTATTATCTCACCGTCGATCCCATGTGACATTGACAGGTAGCAGAGGTGGCGGTCTACCGATGAGTGAGTATATTCTTCGGTATTGTGAACCAGAGGTCGGGAGGTGTAGTGGCAAGGTTTTCATTATGGATGTCCGAGATTTACCCCTTCAGACTATCCTTTTCACTATATCACAGATGGTGGGGAGTGCATCTCCTTATATGGATCTCCAGAGTTACTTCTAGTATGCAGTGGAGTGCATGGAGCCCCGGGTATTTAACTTGTGTGACGAGGTTCTTCGGAGCATGAAGAAACAATTAACAAAGTGTAAGAAAGGTAACCTGAAACAGTTTGAGTATGGGTCCATTTTAGTTTCCTTATTCTTGGAGAGGGTTCCACACTTGTTCTTATAGGTAGAGTGGGGCATATCAGCCCCACAAGATCCAAGAAAGAAGAGGTCATGTGACCTCATGGATCGACATGTGACTGGCCCCATCGTCAAATATAATGACGTGTTATTTGATTGGTTGAGGCCTCAGCTACTAATGGTAGATGATTATGCGTATGACAGTTTGGACTTTAGAGGTGATCCATACTTGGTTCTGCCTGAAGGTTGTCAGTGGGGGAACTTAGGTAAGAAGCACATTTTGTTTTTATAATTTTTTTGTAAATTTTGAAATATGAATTTTTTTTTATGTTTTTAATCCGATGACTAATAAAAATCCCTCTAACACCACAGATGTAGGACCTCACCAGCCTCTAGGTACATACCCTATCCAGGGATGAGGGGAGGCAGTCGAGGTAGTAGGACTGGTTGTCATTGATTACGAGGCAATCAAGAAAAACCTGGAGGGGTTGACAGTGGATGTCCCAGATATCTCAATCGATGAGATCCTGAGATGTTATCAATTCCATACCGTGAGTGTATCTAGTTCTCTTAGTCGACTACTCTGTAGGGTATCACAGGAAGTCATGTGTTATTCTAAGCAACATCCTTGATTCTATTTTGTATATGAAGCCATGTGATTCACATTTTGATATTTTGGTCTTTGGACAAAAACACTTTTTGTAAAAACTTTTATCGTTATATATACATGAGGGTTCTACCATATTACTTGATTTATATACAAAAAGTGGTTGGATTTATAAATGTCTCAAATGTCTGTCTAAAACATAACTAGCTAATGCATCTGTTAATGTATTTAGACATTTAGGAATTTGCTCATACTCAATGTAATCAAAATAACGTTCCAAGAGGGGAATTCATAAATATATCCTTAATAAAGTAGAAATTTGGATAGCATAAACATTACTCAACTGTAGTACTACTAACTGTGAATCAAGTCATACAACAAGATGACAGATTCCAAGTGAAATAATGTCGGTCAACAATTTGATGATTGCACTGTATTATGCAATATTATTAGTTGCATGACTGAGGCAAACACCGTCTAGACTGATTAATTTGTTCGTGGGTGCATATATTTCCCAAGAAGTAGATGCTAGGTTCTGATTACTATGATGATTTCCATCAGCGAAGCCAATGTAGGGTAGCAAAGAGACCAACATTTGGAAACCAAGCACAACGCAAGGTAAATAGTTGGGGGTAAAAAACAAACAACGAAAAAGCACACAAGAGTATGATACAATAAAAATACAAGTACTCATGCAAAGACAACCTAATCATAATACTTCTTCAAGTAAAGCCCATTTCGGGGTTCACTCAAAGGAATGCCATCATAATCAATTAACTCATAATCTCCCTTATCCAACACTCGTTTGACAATATGAGGGCCTCTCCACATAGCCTCAAATTTTTCGACCCCTAGTAAATCACTATCTTGTTCGTAGAGATGAACTAGATAATCTTCAAAAAAACACGTGGCTTGACATGCTTGTTGTATTGGGCTTTGATGCATTTTTTCTGAGCTTCAATCATTAGGGCGACATCATGACGGGTTTCATCTAATTTCATTATAAACAATAGATGTTCCTCTTCAACAAAGGTGTTTGGAATAAGTTCAACGGCTAGTTTCAAACATGGTATCTCACATTCAATAGATAGAACAACTTAGATACCATAAACTAATTAGAAAGGTGTGAACCTAGTGGTAGACTTGATGGATGTCTGGTAGGCCCACAATGATGAAAACAACATCGTGTGCCAACTTGTCCTATGAATTCCTATCATCTGTCGAAGCATAGTAATAAGGACCTTTTTTATCGCTTCGACCTAGCCATTGGCTTGTGGGTAATAGGGGGTTGAGTTTTCATGTCGAAGACCCAACTTTTCAATAAGCTTAGACATCATGAAGTTTTGAAAATGGCTACTATGATCAATAATGATAGCTTGGGGGACACCAAACCGATTAATTATGTGATTGAATGTGAATAATGTTGCAGTTTTCCCGGTGTTATCGAATGTAGGCATCACCTTGGCCCATTTGGTGAAATAATCTACTGCTACAATGATGTATCCATGCCCCTCGTCCAAGTGAAGGTTACATGTCATGAAGTCAATGCCCCATTTCATGAAGGGACCAACGGAAACTACAAGGTGTAAACGAGTAGGATGAGATCATATCTTATTATTATATGTTTGGAAAGCATGTCCTTTTTAGACATTCGTAATGCAATCCTTGAAAAGAGAGGGCCAAAAATACCCTACTCACAAGATATTTTGGGCAGTGGCATACCTAGACATATGACTGCCACATGCTTTGGAGTGAAATTCATGCAGATCTTTCTCAGCCTCATCATAAATGAGACATCATCAGAAAATAGAGTCAATACCATGATGATAGAGAGTGTCACCAATAATGATGTATTGACGAGCTTGATACTTGTTGACGGGCGAAACTGACCGTCCGTCAACTCGGAGAGTGGAACCGGTCCGGGGTTGTCTAAATAACCCAAGCCGTTTGGAATGGACCACCCTGACGAGTTTAACGACTCCGTTGGCCACCCTAAGGTCTCGTATGGAAACCAAAGAGAAATGATTTGAGCTAAGAAATCTAAAAGGAAACTAGAAACTAATAAAACAAAGACAAAAAAAACTAAACTAATAAAGCAAACTAAACTAAATACACTAATCTAACTATAAATTACTAACTACAAGATACTAACTATGATTATAATAACTCAAATCAACTACCTAATTATCAGCTATGATATTCCTCATTCACAAATGTACAATATGGACAAACTACAGATTTGATTAAAACCTGCAAAACTCATATGATCGCTGCCCTGAGACAACCAAGGGTCTCTTTTTTGATTTTTGTATTTATGAAAAAGAAAGAAAGCTAACTGAAATTAAACAATCTAATCTATATTACTAAAATAAAACAATCTAAATCTAACTAAACTATCATTTATATTAAACTAATGAATCAAAGCAATAAACATCTAACTAATTGACCTGGAAACGCTCCAAGTCTGTCCTGTGCAAGATGACTTCTTAAGCTGGTTGGAGGAAGAAATTCACACCATTTAGTCCTTAAGCCTCTCGAAAA
>ML788042.1:605863-630077 GCA_009831015.1 Picea engelmannii | reverse complement strand
ATTAACCTAAATTTAGCCCCCTTTTTAACCCTAGAGTGCCACCTCATTAAATCAACCTTAATTTAACCTATATTTAACATTAAATTTAATATTAATATTAACACCATGTATTTATCATAAAATTTAATATTAATAACATTAACTTATTTTTAGCCTATTTTTAACCCTAGAGTGCTAGTAACACTTAGTTAATTTAATATTAACAATATTAACATCCTCAAACCTACAGCTTCACGTAGCTGACCACTAATATAACATTAATAACATTAATGCTACCTAACTAAATTAACCTTAATTTAACCTTGATTAACACAAAATTAATATTAAAATTAATTTTAATAATAGGGTCAACCCTAAAATTTAGCCTATTCTTAACATAGAATTTAATTAACACCGTCGGGTTATCATTTTAATTCATTAATTAAATACCTAATTTGAAAAACCTCCCCAAACCTAGGGTTCACTTTTCACTATTTATTAAAGGCTCCTCTCTTATTTTTCCTCAGTCTTTTCTGTCCTGAAGATGGATCCTGTTGTGGATCCGAAACGTCGACGACAAGCTATCAATAGCACTGTGGTTCTTCCGACATTTTCTGAACAACATTATACCTAGGAGGAATAAAACAGTTTTTTCCTCTGGACAAATTCTGGGTAGGGATGGCGATGGAAGTATTCAAAACATAGTACCCAGGGGGAAGTGACGGGATAGGTATAGATGGCGGTGGTGTTCCAATGGGATCTTGATTAACCACCACATGTCTGGTAGGAATAGTCATAGCATGAGGAGCAATATTAGAGTGGTCCATCTGGAGAGAAAAGGTTGGGCGGGGACCAACTGACTGAGTGTCTGGGTCAACAATGATATTGTTGGTTGTACCAGTAGAATGGTCTAAGGGTATGGTGTAGGTAACAGATGTTTCAGGAAGTTGTGATAATATAGGGAAGTTAGGATTTTCCCCTAAGTTTTCGTAAAAGTCCCGCACCATGCGAGGTGGGGTTCTAAATTCTTCACTAGAAAAAAGGGGATTCTCTACTCCAGGGCCTATATGAGGTCCAGTCGGTGCTCCAGTAGTTTCAACAACAAGTTCTCCTAATGAATTCATTTGGAGAATACGTCTCTTGTACCCAGAATACGGTAACGGAGTTGGAGGAAGTCGGAAAGCCTCTAGAGAATCAGAAATAATTTGGAAGTCTTCTAAAGAGGCAGCAACTTCCACTTGTGAGGTTATGTTGTCCTAGACTGCTCCCTGCTTAGGAGATCCCTCTAGTGAATTAGGAGGAAAAGGGAGATAACCTTCCAGATATTCGAGGGGTTTTCCTTTCATCCTACATGAACGATGTGGAGGGTCAATGTGGTTGAACCAAACATTTTACAGAAAAAAATCTATGGCCAACTACGTAAACAAACAACACTCGCTAATAAAATCTAGAAATCAAACCAAGCAAACAAACCTTCTTATTTTGAATTCACTAGTTGGCGATTAAATCTAACATCATGAAGTCAAGCCAAGAAGGGGATGGAATAGAGTGGGTGGAAAAGTTACGTTGACAACCTTCTTAATGGACTTACACCCTGGTGCAAGCTCCCACACATAATCATTACTATACCCTCCAAGGAGCCCGAGTGAGTCTGTCCAATGTCGATTCCAGGTACCATGAATACTTTCCCCTCCATAGTCACCTCATGTAAGACCCTAAATAGATAGGCTACTAAGGTTACCAAGTACAGCAATGATGCCTGAGGAAACATTCGCTAGTCTGATCCATGTGAAAAGGTAGGGTATCTAGCCCAAAGTCAACTTGAGAGGATTCCACTCATCATTGTGGGTATACCTTCAAGTCACCCTCATAATACGTGCAATCTCTACATCAAGACCAACAAAGAAGTGTGATTAAATATCCCATCCTTAATGCGACCTCGGGTTTGATCCTTGTGTGAGAAGGGATTCCAAGGACAAAATGTTGCAACTGGATTTCAACACTCCCTATCACAAGATTCTACAGTTTGTTTTATGCTTTGGAGAGTGTGCCTCACAACCTATTCCAAAGAGCGAGCCTAGCTAATGTTGGTGGGAAGAGTTTCTAGAAAATAAAAGTTACTAATAAATTTTAAAATTACACAGTGTTTTAGAGGTTGTTGTTTACTCAAGAGGTAGATGGAAATGAAACTAATGTTGTAGGAGACCTTGACCCAATAATATGCAAGAACAGATGAATGATGCACTTTTTCAGATCAATGAACTCTAATTACTGTAGGAATAAGGTGTTCTTTGGAAGAATGTAAGCTACAAAATACAATTCATTTTTCTTGAAGGAACACAATTTCAAACAATCATAAGCTATCAAATTTCCAAATTTGCTCTCTTTTAAAAAAAAAAAAATTGAATGCAAAATTTTTCTTATAAGCGATTACAAAAATGAATAGATGACTTTAATTCTTCCTTTCCAAAACCAAATCAAAGGTATAAAGAAGAAAGGAAAACGCAATCGAAGAAAATGAATACCCTCAACACAGTACCCAAAACAAACTTTCAATGAAGATAAAAATGAAGAGGACAAGAAAGTGTTTCGCCAAAAGAAAATGAAACTGACTTCAAATCAATAAGCAATCCAGAAAATGTAAAAAAATCAAAAACTTTAATCAAATCAGATAATTTTATCAAGCAAGCACTCAGATCTAAATCCATCTATTATATCCTTGTCGACAAAAATCAAGAAGTAAAAACTTGTAAAATGACAAAGAAATGTCTTCAATCCCTGAAAACCAATCAACAACAAGTCTTATATTCATAAAATAGTTAGACACTGGCACTGAAAGTTCATCCTAGGTGATCAAAGAAAAATTGGGTGATAGAAGGCAAGAATTCCTAATCCAACAAATTCTATAGGAAACATTGCAGCTCAACAGTAAGGGACAGTGCGACAAAATGAGGTCATCGCAGGCTAGACATAGGGAAGAATGTGGTAATTCTGCACTGGTACAAACAAGTATAATGCGACGATCTGGGAATGTCACATACTGTAAAAGGGTACAGTGCAGTGATCTCTGTAAACAAAGAAAAATTGGAAAAGGGACAAAGATTTTGAATTATCTTACAGACCCATGGAGTCTAGATGGATCACCCACATACTCAGAGACTAGAATTAAACGAAAAGAGGTAGGTTAAAGGCAAATGGACAGAAAAATACCATAAACAATTTGTATCCCCAGTATGGTCGCCAATTTTGTTAATGGATAAATTGGTAAATGCGAACATAAACGGATCTCCCTAGATCCACCTAGATCTAGAACAAAACAAGACAGGACATGACGCTTTCCCTAAGCTCTAATCATTGAATTTACTATTAGATAAGAGATGAATGACATACCTTTGAATATCGCTTCTTTATGTCTTTGTTGTCCCTACTCCACTCTGGTGCTCTTGTGCTATCAATCCTACAATGAAACAAAAACCAACCAAAGTGAAAGCCACAATAGTATATTCAATGAAAACTTATGCATGCGATGAAGGAGTCATGAAATAAAATGAGAATGATTTTATGGGAAAGAAACATGCCATTGTATTATATTAAGTAAAAGTGGAAGATACAACCAAACAACATTGATGTTTCAAGGTTCCCTTTTAGTGGCCCTTTGATCCAACACACACACTTGATCCAAATTTGCATGAAGAGGATCCACAATAACTTGATAGACCAATGACTACCTCAAGCATCAATTGAGATAGAATCCCTCACACAATTCTCAGCCTATTCTTTTATTAATTCCTTGCTTACTTGCTTTCTTAACCTCTTCCATGAGAAATCCATCCTTACATAGGAGAAAGAGAGATGGTTAAAGAGATTAGGATTATCCCACCAAATCAAATAAGTGATCAGGATCCCAACCATATGGATGCCACCTCATATTCTAGAATATTCCCTTCTAGAACCTTCGTTAACTTTGACCTTTTCTTAGTCTTTTAGTATCGCCGCAACCTGGCTATAGTGCAGCCTATGGAAATGTCACAAACCAGATTCAAGGAAGACTGGGGCAATCAGGAATCGCCACACTGTATCTTATTCTTGGCCTGTGACATCCTTTCTTAATAAGGTTTTGTAGAAGACGAAACCAGTCACTTTTCCCATGAAGAAATTTCCTTTTGGGAGCTTGAACACATGCTATAGAAACATCACTGGGGTGACTAATATAATGTGTAACAGGAGTGGTCGATTAATTGGTTCCCCAAATGCATCCAAACTCACAGTCTGTAGGTAGAATTTCTTTGCAAACTCTGGGAAATTTTCCATGTCTATTACTATTGGGCCCCAACAAATCCCCCTAAAGTTTTACAAAATATAAAGGGCCCCTATTAGAATCTTGATAATTATTATGAGCTACAGAATCAACATTTTCAAATAGTTTCATACCTTGGCTTACTTTGAGACAAAATTAAGACATTCACTATAGTACGAGACATTCATTACAAGATTATATGTCAAAATTTAGAAACAAGCATAGAACACTCAATTTAAACAAAAACTTTAATTTTTATCAGTTGTTTACTTTCGTTTAAATTATGATTTTGTGTTATTTCTTTTGCTCATTAGCAAGTTTGACTATTTTGAATAATGGGTTCAATACTTCATCAAATAATATCTTGGTTGGTTTCTCATTTTCAGAAAATCATTTGGTGATATTAATTAATTAATTTTTTTTTTCATTTTGCATCTCATTTCAAAATAATAATAATAATAATAATAATAATAATAATAATAAACAATTATCTATCATTTGTTTGATTTTGTAAAAAAACAAAATTAATATTTCTCTCTTCTCCATTAACTTGAAGCTTCTAGAATGTTTAGATCATATTTGAAAGGAAAATATAAACAATGTTTGTTTAGAACTTATAGTTAGTTTAAATTCATTTTTGATTTTATTGTTCTAGATTTTGTTTTATTCACAATTTTTAGGTTATTAATTTAGGTTTCTTTTTGTTTCACAGGTTTCTATTATCAAATATTTGATGCGGATCTAATCATGGATTGATTTTATTATCCAAATATGTTCAAAATGATTGATCCAAAAGTACTATTGGATTACTACAAATAATTTTATGAGCGACAACACATAAAATTTGAAAAGGTGTCAATATCAGATAGATGATTTTGCAGGACTGATTACAGCCAAACTGTGAGAAATTTGAAGAAACAATTGAAAACCTAGAACCCAAATGGACCCATTTACCTTCCACATTTATATTTTCCCAAAACAATGCACTATTTGAGAGATATTGATGTCTCTTTACGAGACAAATTTCAGATGGTAAAAATTAATAGTGATGCCTAAACTGTTCATTCATTGTATAAATATATGAGAAAGTTCAGAGCGAGGGATCGAAGAATTGGAGAGGAGGATTTTAATCCTTTCTCTTTTGTATATTATTTATTTTGTAATTTTTTTTTTCTCAAATGGAGTAACGGATGGTTGGAATCTTTGGGAGAATGGACGAGTATTTTCAAAGAAGAATATGAAATTCCAGGTTTCTTAATGGCTTTTGTCATGTGAGTAAAATGGTTTTATTTTCATTATAATATCTTCATATTCTTTGAATAATTGATCATGCATTGATTTAAATTAGCTTTAGTCTATTTTATCAATACATGGTTAATTGTTATCATTTATGTATTATTTTTTTTCAATCTTTAAGAGTATATTATCTTAAAACTTCTTCCACGACTACAATATGGACATGTGATTTTGAGAAAGAATATGGGAAAGCAATTCATCTTTGTCTTTAGACCTATGTGATGCTTATTCCATTTCATTCTTTCATTACTATTGTATTATGAGAATGTTATTATGGTTGATTTTAGCTTTATCTTGTCGTCATATGGTATTTTCATACTGTTAAATGTTATATGCTGTCAATAATTTCTTATTCCATTTTTTATTTGTGATCAATCGATCATTTGATTATTGCGGAATTTATTTCTAATCTTAAATGATTGATAATATCAATACTCAGAATTGAGTTTTCTTTCATTCTTAAATATTGATTATCTTAAGATCACATGATTTTTAATTAGTTGTCTTCTTGTTGTTATTAATTTACTCCAATATCAAATACTTCTTTAAATGTATTCAGGAAGTGCTAGTATTGTTCTGTTATAGGTTTCCCTTAACAATAGTACAGGTAGGAGCTCATACAACACAGGAAGATAAACTCAGTTGACTGATCAGTTAGAGGTTAATAGATGCATTATTTTCTTTTATTTAGAATTTTTTATGAATGAAACAATGATTACATTAATTATCTTTGACTGTTTTTGTGTCACTATTTCAATCATATTCATTTAGTATTTATTTGTTTAATATCTTTAAAAAAAAATAAAAACAAGTGTTGTTCATATTTGATTCAGAAATCTTATCAAATAATCATTTTCGCAAGATTTCATGCAAACCCTGTAACCTGTATATATATTATTTATATTCACATTTCTTTTTAATAAACATAAGTCAATACTATATCATTTGTTAGAATCATAGATTTTATATTAGTTTCATTTCTTTTATTATTTTTAGGACTTTTGTTGGCCAACGGAGCCATTAAAACCATCAGAATAGGTTACACCAAACGACTTGGGTTATTTAGACAACCCCAGACCGGATCTATTCTTCCAGTTGACGGCAGGTCAAATTTGTCCGTCAACAAATGGCACTAGAAGGAGGGCTAGAGGTAAATTTAATGATTAAAATTTTTACCCCTCAGCCTGTCATAATTCCAAATATATAAATTTTTCTTCTGTGTCACCTTGAAATGCACTAGAAGGCAGGCTAGACTGACAAGCTAGCCTTGTAGGAGTCTTTGTTTCAAATTTATTTAATTTCCCATGGCTCCCCAAATCACTATGCTGGAACATGCTTTCCACTTCTCATTACCTGATATTCCCAACGAGACAGTCTCTCGCTTGTCCAAACTCACCTTTGATGGTAGCGGGGATGTATCTGCAAAATACCATCTTAACAAGTTTTGGTGTACATGCATTAAGCATGACATTTCTGATTTAAAGGTTTTATGAAGATTGTTTGCTTTCACTTTTAGGGGTCAGATTAAACATTGGTTTGAGTCTTTTCCAACATATCACATTATTGATTGGTTTCAATTTGTAGATGAAGTTTTAGATGATTTTGAAAAATGTAATTACAATCAATTATGTGAAGAATTTCAGACTTTACTAATCAATGTCAATTCATCTCCAGAAAGCTTTTCAACATGAATATATCATGTTCTCTGTAAATTTAATCTTGATGTCATGTCATTTGTACTAAATCTCCTCTATGATGCTTGTGTCCCTTTCATCTAGTCACATTCAATCGTGAATGATGAATCGGTTGCAAATCCTATCACTCAATTGTGAGAAGAATTTTGTTCGCAGGATGAGAAGAATCCATCCGAAAATTTTGAACAAGCAAGGGAGGTAGAATCTATTGAAAATGTTCTTACTGAAAATCAAATTGGTTTTTGCTTTGAACCATTGTATACTCAGTCCTCGAACATTGTAGAAGAATATTTTATGTTGGGTCAAGGTGAATTTCCTTATTCTTCTAACTCTATATCTAATCAGTACTTAAATTCAGTTATTGAAGAACACTTAGGTGATGAAAATGATCTTAAGCATTCTAACATTCCTATGAAACTGATTAGAGATGTAGATCTACAATTGGAAGAAGAAACCTTAAACCCTCATCTACAAATCATACCTGATCCAAAAGAAATATTAGATGGTTGTCATGAAGGATTTGAATTATCTATCATACATGAGACAACTTTAGATGATCATATTATGTTGAAGAATTTATCACCAAAACAGAGTGAAAGTTTTAAGGAAAGTAAAGATGAATGTATTGAGAATACCATTGTTAATTATAATAGCTCAAGAGAATATTTTCACATGCTCATTTCTAATTCATTTTACTCTTTATATCCCGATCTCTTCTTAGATTATGGTGTGCATGGTATTTTACCCATGGTATCGCACTTTTTTCCATCACAATCTAATTTTTTTGATATGTCAATATTTGGTGAAATTAATTTCGAACATAACATTTATGAAATCGGATTTGACACTCTTTCACTTCCATCACTTTCATGGGAAAAAGACATGTTGCAAGATGTTTTTACAAGATTTATTTTTGAAAAAGACAATGCACTCATTCTTATGGAGATCGAATATTCTATGTTGCATATTCGTTCTTTGATTAGTTTGAATTTTAATGTTTATGCTTTACATTTTGAAACGATCAATCTCATCAAAGGAAGCATTGAAACCAATAATTTAATTGATGTCATGAATCCTCTTATGATGTGTTCCCCATTGATATATCCATTTCATCAAAATCATAGTTTGCATCCTAATTTTTATGACAGGATCTTAGAATGGATTGAAGATTTGTATCTGAAAAATCTTCATAATAAAGACAAGGTTGTGCTTGCTTTGTTTTTACCTAAATATCTAGGAAGTAAGCATGACATGATTATGTTAGATCATTCATATGAAGAAATTGATGAACACTTGGAGAATTGTTAAGAGGATGGGGCACTTTGGCCTTGGTTGATGGTTATCTCAGGTCCCCATAATATTGACAAGTTTTCCAAACTTACTTACACTTTTCCATGCCATTATTACCCGTATCACGACCAGATTGCAGAATGGTTAGAGGATTCATACATCAAGAAGTTTCAAAATAATGGTAAGGTCGTGCTTGTTTTGTTTTTAAAAGATTATATAGGAGGTAAGCATGACATATTTCTTTTGTATCTGCAAATACTTCATTCTTTTATTCTGATTTTCAACTTTTTATGCCTTGCAGGATTGAAGATGCTCTTGTGGCTGCATTAGAAATACGATTTTACTTAGCGTTTTGATCTATTTAGTAGTTTAGAGTAGGTTTAGGAGTTGGTTTCCTTTAGTTTTATTTCTCAGTATTTCTTTGTGTAATAATGCAGTTATGAACACAAGTGGGTACACCAAGAGAACCATAATATGAATGTTGTCAGGGAATTCCACTTTAAACCTTTTTCTCTCTGCTTTTCATTGAATATTTCTTTTCAAAAACGTAGTATCATCATGAAAATTTTAAATGGAAAGTAAAGAGATAAGTAAATTTGAACTATCAATTCAACCCTAGCCCAAGGTGCCACAAGTAGGATTGCACTCATCTTAATAAGGATTTTTCTATTTTCTTTTAGTCTCTTTTATTTTTAATAATAATGTTTGGTCAAAGTAGCATCTCATGCATCACTATCTTAAGAAAAGAACTTACTCGCACGTGATATTTTATATGATTTAGTTCTTCCATTATTTTACAGTGAGATGCTAGTGGATCCACAAGCTCAAGTTTATCTTTGGCCAAAATCATTTCTTGAAAAGTTTTCTTTTGTTGTTTTGATTTTGTGTACTTCTGATTTTTTAATCCCATTAATAAATTTTGATTTGGTTTGTTGTGTGTTTTTTGTTTTCTTTGATTGCTTTGAATGAGTTTTCTTCTTATCTGTCTTTTTGAATCAATATATTTCTGATCAAAGAGCTATTGTCGAAGGAAGCATTTATTTTAATACTTGTGTTTTTTAAGAAAATTGAAATAGTTCAAAGAGGTCCTATTATTGAGATATAGCTTAGACAATTGATTTTTAAGTCAATTGTCACTTTCATTTTGTCCTCAAATTATCTTTGCCAGAGTATTACACCAGAGATATGGTTTAAATATTTGAGAATTACAATGATCTTTAAACTTTTTATGCCATCCATATTCTTAAGGAATCACTTTTAAGTGTTTCCCCATTCTTTAGATGATTTCTTAAAGGAAATCTGAAATATCTAAACTATGATAAAACTTCCAGTTTTGAAAGCAAATAAATAACATGATCAACTATTCACCTGTATTAGAATTAACCTCCAGTATCACCCCGCTCTCTTTGTCATAAAGAAATCTATAATTGCATTACTATTTAAAAGTGGCATAAGAGGGTTAAAATCACGTATGTGTGGGAAGTGTGTGTAAACCCGTAGGGGTACTGAACAAGCTCGATGGTAGCAGGTAAATGCACACATGATACCAAGACAACTTCATCGAGGTACTGAACAGGCCTGCTGGCAACAAAGAAATGTCGGGTCGAGAGGTAGAAGGTATATGTTTTTAAATTAACTTTTATGGAAGTATACATCATGTGGATACAACTATTGGATGGGATTAAAGCATTTGAGTGGGTTAAATGACATCCCTGTTGAGGCTATGGACGCCTGCTGGAAGCAGTGGCTCTGTCAATGGTATTGAAGTTCTTTTATAAACATTGTGACTCTTTGATTAAGACATTATTGCAGGTTATAATCCCCTGCAAATAAAATTCTATTGTCTGGTTATAACATTGAGCTTATCTTAATACTATATGGTCTCAGAGTGAATTTATTTCAGGGAGCTTAAATCCTTTTTCTAAAGTCTTATTCTTTTCTTCCTGAGATGAAATCTTATCAGATGAGAGATAACTACTTCACCCAGTAAGTCACCATTTGTTGGGCCCCAACAACTCTCCCTAAATTTTTACAAAATTTAAAGGGCCCCTATTAGAATCTTGATAATTATGATGAGCTACATAATCAACATTTTCAAATAGTTTCATACCTTGGCTTGCTTTGAGACAAACTTAAGACATTAATTATAGTATGAGACATTCATTACAAGAGTATATGTCAAAATTTAGAAACAAGCATAGAAATCTCAATTTAAACAAAAGCTTTAATTTTTATCAATTGTTTACTTTCGTTTAAGTTATGATTATGTGTTATTTCTTTTGCTCATTAGCAAGTTTGACTATTTTGAATAATGGATTCAATACTTCATCAAATAATATCTTGGTTGGTTTCTCATTTTCATAAAATCATTTGGTGATATTAATTAATTAAATTCTTTTTTCATTTTGCATCTCATTTCAAAATAAAAATAATAATATTAATAAACAATTATATATCATTTGTTTGATTTTGTAAAAAAACAAAATTAATATTTCTCTCTTCTCCATTAACTTGAAGCTTCTAGAATGTTTAGATAATATTTGAAAGGAAAATATAAACAATGTTTGTTTAGAACTTATAGTTAGTTTAAATTCATTTTTTATTTTACTGTTCTAGATTTTGTTTTACTCACAATTTTTAGGTTATTAATTTAGGTTTCTTTTTGTTTCATAGGTTTCTATTATCAAATATTTGATATGGATCTGATCATGGATTGATTTTATTATCCAAATACGTTCAATATGATTGATCCAAAAATAATATTGGATTTCTACAAATAATTTTATGAGCAACAACAGATAAAATTTGGAAAGGCGTCAATATCAGATAGATGATTTTGCACGACTAATTGCAGCCAAACCATGAGGAATTTGAAGAAACGGTTGAAAACCCAAAACCCAAATGGACCCATTTACCTTCCAGTTAGAAACATTCCCAAAACAATGCACGATTTGAGAGATATTGATGTCTCTTTAAGAGGTAAATTTCAGGTGGCGAAAATTAATAGTGACGCCCAGACTATTCATTCATTGTATACATATATGAGAAAGTTCAAAGCGAGGGATCGAAGAATTGGAGAGGAGGATTTTAATTCTTTCTCTTTTGTATATTATTTATTTTGTAAACTTTTTTTCTTTCTCAAATGGAGTAACGGATGGTTGGAATCTTTGGGAGAATGGACGAGTATTTTCAAAGAAGAATATGAAATTTTAGGTTGCTTAATGGCTTTTGTCCTGTGAGTAAAATGGTTTTATTTTCATTATAATATCTTCATATTCTTTGAATAATTGATTATGCATTGATTTAAATTAGCTTTAGTCTATTTTATCAATACATGGTTAATTGTTATCATTTGTGTATTTTTTTTTCAATCTTTAAGAGTATATTATCTTAACAATTCTTCCAGGACTACAATATGGACATGTGATTTTGAGAAAGAATATGGGAAAGCAATTCATATTTGGCTTTAGACCTATGTGATGCTTATTCCATTTCGTTCTTTCATTACTATTGTATTATGAGAATGTTATTATGGTTGATTTTAGCTTTATCTTGTCGTCATATGGTATTTTCATACTGTTAAATGTTATATGCTGTCAATAATTTCTTATTCCATTTTTTAGGTGTGATCGATCGATCATTTGATTATTGCGGAATTTATTTCTAATCTTAAATGATGGATAATATCAATAATCAAAATTGAGTTTTCTTTCATTCTTAAATATTGATTATCTTAAGATCACATGATTTTTAATTAGTTGTCTTCTTGTTGTTATTAATTTACTCCAATATCAAATACTTCTTTAAATGTATTCAGGAAGTGCTAGTATTGTTCTGTTATAGGTTTCCCTTAACAATGGTACAAGTAGGAGCTCATACAACACAGGAAGATAAACTCAGTTGACTGATCAGTTAGAGGTTAATAGATGCATTATTTTCTTTTATTTAGAATTGTTTATGAATGAAACAATGATTACATTAATTATCTTTCACTGTTTTTGTGTCACTATTTCAATCGTATTCATTTAGTATTTATTTGTTTAATATCTTTAAAAAAAAAACTGTTGTTCATATTTGATTCAGAAACCTTATCAAACAATCATTTTCGCAAGATTTCATGCAAACCTTTTAACCTGTATATATATTGTTTATATTCACATTTATTTTTAATAAACATAAGTCAATACTATATCATTTGTTAGAATCATAGATTTTAGATTAGTTTCATTTCTTTTATTATTTTTAGGACTTTAGTTGGCCAATGGAGCCATTAGACCCGTCAAAATAGGTTACACCAAATGGCTTGGGTTATTTAGACAACCCCGGACCGGATCTATTCTTCCAGTTGACGACAACTCAAATTTGTTCGTCAATAGTTACATCATGGTCCGAGTATTTTAGCTTCTCAACATAACCTAGCAAGTCTGATTTCAACCATACCCCTTCTGGTATATGTGACAAAACAATGGTTGTGACGAGTTTCTTGCATGGTGGCCTAGGTACCTGTTGCTTGTCCTTTTTTAGTAGTGGTTGAATCGAGGTTCCAACCTCCTGTTGGGTATGTTTTATATTCTTTTCACGAGTAGTAGTGTCTGAGCGTATGCGCTAGGTGTGCAAGGGGGTTTGATGGGGTGTGAATTCTCCTCACGAGGGGTTCGGGGGTAGCGCCCTTGAGAAAACAATTTCTTCCTTGGGAAATGTGTCACACAGTTTTGGTGGTTTTTCGGCACATGGTTTCTTTGTCAATGTTTTTCTATTTCTAGTTAAGGAATTAGGGTTTTGAACTAATCCAAGTCATTGGGTTAGGGTTTAGGATGCCATTGTCTCCTATATGTATATTGTATTGTAAATAATGTATCACAATGAATGAATATAAAATATGTTGGTTTTCCCTGTTTGGGTTTCCAGGTGAAAAATATCTGTGTAATGTTTGTATTTTCCATTGTATCTTTCTTGTTCTTTACTGAAAATCTGTTTGTAGTAAATATTGTAAAAGGTTAAAATCTACACCTCCATCGTTCGTTCTTTGACATACTTTTTTGGCCATCCCATGAAATCTTCCACTACTCCTTCCTATGGGTGGTCTAACATGGTTTTTTGAGATTCATTTGGCTCGACTGCTGCTTCTTGATTTGTAGTCATCCCATTAACCCTTGGAGCTCCTTCAAGGTTCTCTGGTTGTGCTAGATTTTATGTGCCCTAGTTTTGTTTCTCTTGGTCCTTTGTCGGCATATCCATGTTCATTCCCTCGGGTGTTTTCTTTTGGGTTTATTCTTCCACGGGTGTGGGGTTAATCAGTGTCGTATCTAGTGATGGGATTTCGTCAACATTGACGACCTCTGGTGGCTCTTGTTCGCTTTCCTACGATTGTACATGTGCCCTAGTTATAACTCTAGATTGTCTAGCATTCTGTATTGGTTCTACTTACTTGGGTGGTTCCATGGTGGTGGATGTCAATCGTTCACTGAGTTAAATGGTCTTTGTAACCTCTATGGACTTCTCTCTGTTCTTTGTAGGCTCTATCGCTCTGTGTCTTTTCGAGTCTCGCAATAAGTTGTTTTCTCCCATGTCCATGCTTTGTATCGGCATCGTATGAAGCTTGTCGAAGACACTACCTTTATTATGGATTAAATGAAACTTTGATACCTTCATACTTTCCATTACTCTCCTTTGTTGTATCCAGTTGGCACGATTAATGTTGTGTCCTGTCGGTCCTTTCCAACATTCAATTTTGCATACCTTCGTTGCTTAATACTTCTTTTTCCATCTTTCCTTTTACCACTCATTTCCATTTTGATCTGGCCATTGGACTTGTATTTTTCAGGTTTGTATTGCTAATTGTGCCTGCCCCTTCTCCTTTCTGTGCATTGTACCTTTGTTGGCATCGTTTAATATCCTATTTTTTTTCCTGCGTGGTGACTTTCAAGTTGTGGATGGTTTACTATCCTTGTACATCTTTAGTCGGATCCTGTTGATCATCCCTCTGAGTTCTACGCCTGCTAAGTCTTTCAACTATACATCTCCCCCATCTGTGACAATTTTTACTTTGTACGGTCCTAACCAGTGCATTCTGAGTTTTCTTGGGTGTTGAATGGATTTGTTGTCATACATCAACACTAAATCTCCTTCCTTGAAAGTTTTCTTCTTGATGTGTCTGTCATGACAAGCTTTGTCCCTTACTTTCCGAACTTTTTGGTGGAATCCTACTAGTATCTGATCTTCCTCCATGGTCATCAACTGATTTAGTCTCTCTTATACTTCGCCTCATTCTGTCATGTCTGTAATTGTTGTTACGCATAAATTGGGACCATAAATTCTAATGGCACCACTGCCTCTTGGCCATATACCAGTTTAAATGGCATGTGCCCTGTCAAATTCTTGCATGTGGTCCCCTAGCCGACAATACTGTTGGTATTTTGAGGTCCCAATCATCCCTGTTGACATTACAAATCTCTGTCAGTGCATTCTCAAGGATTTTGTTAAATGCTTCTACTGTGCCATTTTCCTGTGGGTGATATGGTGTGATATTCTTATGATGGGTTTCAAAATATTCTGTCATAACGTTGATAGTGTTGTTAATGAAGTTCATGCCTTGGTCACTCATCAAAACTCTTGAGCATCCAAATCTAGTGATTACTTGTTCAAATAGAAAATGTGTTGTTTCTATGCTACAATCCTTCACTGGTGCTTCTTCCGCCCATCTTGTTAGGTTTTTGTTGCGATGATAATGTACCTTGCTCTTGTTATTTTCAATGGTGGTTTGATTGGTCCTACAAAGTGTATTTCCCATTTATTGAATTCCTTCAATGTTACCTATGGTTGTAATGGAATCTCGTACCTTTTGTTGGGTTTACCAACCCTTTGATAGGCATATCATCTGTGGCAGTACTCCTTCAAGTCTTTGTGAATGGTCGTCCACCATAGTCTTGCGCAGAATACCTTTTGCGTGATAGATTTTCCTGCGTAATGTCCTCGTACTACTCCCTCATGGGATTCTACTAAAACTCTTGGTATTTCATGTTCTAACACATATCTTCACAAGATGTTATTTGCACCCATTTTGTAGAAGTGTCCTGCGACTAGTTGATAGTTTGCAGCCTGGACTACCAGGTTTTTCTTTTGTGTGGTTTTATATTCCTGTGACACATCACCCATGCTCAAGTACTGAATGATATCTTCAAAGTATTCATCAACAATCTGGACTGAAAATAACTGTGCATTCGGGAAGCTGTCCTCTAAATTTGTAGGTTCTTCTCCGTTTGTGACCCTTGATAGGTGGTTAGGTCCTGCATTCAATTTTCCTATCTTGATTATTAATTCAAAATCAAATTCTTGAAACAGTAGTAACCATCGAAATATTCTCCTCCCCAACACTAGCTTGTTGACTAGGTATTTAAGTGTTGAGTGATTTATGAACTTGTTAAAATGTTTTCCCAATAAGTAATGTCATAATTTCTATAGTGCATAGAGAATAGCTAGAGCATAGCTAGGCCTTCCCTCTCTATGGTGTTATAGTTCTGTTCTGATTCTGATAGATTTATGCTCGCAAATTCTATAGGGTGATCAAAATCTCCCACTCCTAGCTGCGCCAATATAGCTCCAAGTGTTATGGCTGATGCATCTACATGTACGTGGAATGTATTTTCCTAGTCTGGAAATACTAGTATTGGCATGGTGACCATATTTTCTTTCAGTGTATCTATATTGTGTTGACAATCGTCATTCCACGATTTTTTTTTTATCTTTTCTTAACATTTTCTCCATTGGTGCGGTAATCTACGCGTACACTTCGATAAACATTATGTAGTATCGTGTGTGTCCCAATGTTGCTCTTAGTTGACGGACGCTTTTTGGTGGTGGCAAGATAAGAATTACTACAATCTTTGTTGGATCTACTATTAAACCTTGTTTGCATACTATATGCCCCAATAGTATCCCAAATGTTGTTCCGAATATACATTTTTTTATGTTTAATGATATCCGGCACTGCCTACATCTTTCGAACATCATCCATAAGACCTCTACATGGTCTTTCAACAAACTATAGACTTTCCAATCATCCAAGTATACCTCTAGAAACTGGTGGATGAATTTCTTAAATGCAATGATGACTACTTTGGAAAATATTGTTGGTACATTCTTCAGTCCAAACGACATGACTATGCACTAGTAGGATCCCCATTCTATAGAAAACGTGGTCTTCTATCTTTCTTCCTGTGTTATACGGATCCGGTGGTAGCCTGAGAATCCATCAGTGAATGAGTAAACTTCGTGTGCTCCTACGTTCTCCCACTTCATCCGTGAAAGTTGTAGGGAATGGGTCATGTAGGCATGCATCATTCAACTTCCTCAAGTAGAAGCATATCCTTATCCCTCGTTGTTTCTCATGAACTACCATTGGGCTTATCCATTACTATTCTTCCACTGGTTCTATGATTCTAGCTTCGAGCATCCTATCGATCTTGGCTTTGAATTTCTGCTTATATATTGGGTTCAATCTGTATGGTTGTTGTCTAATCGGTCTCGCTTCATCTTTGAGTGGTATCTTCATTTCTCCTAGATCTCTTTCTATACCCTTCATCTCTGTAAATGTTGTGGGAAACAGGTCGTTGTACTCGTGCAATAACTCTATTATGATTTCTACTATTTGCTCATCCCAGTAATCTCCAATGTTGACCATTTTGGGATTCTCAATTGTCCCAATGTTGACTGTCTTTACCTTGACCAACGCAACAATGAATTCTGATTCTATAGGTGGACCCTCCAATTCTCTTTCTCCTCCTACTTCCTTGATCTAAATATTGCGCAGATCATCTTCTTCTAGTGCTTCCTCCTGTACATGGTAACATGACAATAGTTCTTTGACTGTCTATTTGTTCCATTTTTGTTCTTCTATTGTGAGTTTGATTTTTGGTTCCTTGATGAATATCACCCCTCTTATCTATTTAAGAGTTGTATATATGTTGGGGTTCTCATGATCGAATGAAAAGTGACTGTAAAATGTTGTTGCAATACCATCCAGGTCACAGTTCCTAGTCTGTATACTAGTTCGATGGTATTCCCTCTAGAGTGTGTATGCAATGATGAGGCCATTCTTCTAGGGGTGTCATTTTCCATAGCATTCTACACTTCTCCAAGTGTTCCACTTGTTCCTCCTACCCATCATACTTATGCTTCTTGTTGTTTTTCTATTCTATGCCAAACATTATGCGCAGTAACTGCTTACATTGGTACCAATCTGTTATTGTCTCTTTGTGTGCGCCCCACCATTTTGAAGGTGTTTCCTTGAGTGATATATCAAGTGAAAAGAGTATCTAATTTTCTACAACTTTATCTTCGTATTGTGCCAAGAATACTTCTAGATCCTTTACTATGTGGAAACTGGGTGGTTCCCTTATCTCTGTGCCTACCCATCTTACTACGCGGTCTATTTGTGCACATCTTCTCATGGAAACTTCATGTAGCCTTTGTTGCTAGTTCTCTAAATAGGTATCTGAGTCTATCGCACATGAAGTAATTCTCTGCCAACTGAGTATCTCATCTATAGTTGGGTTCACGTAATCCTCATCACACGCAATTGTTCCGTACAATTGTCTGATTTCCTCTAAGTCTAAGAAAGTGGGTTCTACCAACCTTTCACCTTTTGATGGGTCTAATGGCGCGATGCCCCTGTATTCACCTGACTCAAATGTCATTTTTCATGTCTTCAAATTGATTATGGCATGGTTGTCAAATGCCCAATCCAAACCAAGAAACATTGGATATGGTGTTGTGTCATCAACTATTTCAATCACTTCAAAGCCTTCTTTAGTGAACACTCCATCCAGGTATACTGTCACTCCTTCAGTCTACCAATTGGTAGGACTCCTTGTTGGTTTTCTAGTTTCAGTTGCACAGGTGAATATCCTAATGTGGGTTCTCCCATACATTGCCATGTCTTCTTTGGTAATACATTAACTTCATATCCTAGATCTAGCATGATATCTCCCATGTTGAAATATTTGATGTTGGCATTCAATATGAACTCCCTACTTCTTCTTATCCTTGTATGTAGGTGATTGACTTTGTTTTGTTCTAGTTTTCCTTTTGTATCTATACTACATATTTTTAATATGTTTTGCATTATTTTGATAGATGATGGACCATTGAATACTTTTACACATGATTGCAAAAAGACTTTGAATGTGATTACTTGTCCCATGGGTTGCATTTTGTTGGTATGATCCAATAATGGAGGCATATCATACTATGGTTCTTCCTTGATTTGCTGCGCAGTTGAATTCAGCGCAATGTCGTCCTTCTAAAATTCCTGTCTAGCTTGTTTAAATATCTCATTCTCATTCTGCACATCGAACTGCTTCCTTAGTTTGGTCTTCTTCTTCACCCATTGGTTTTTTACTGGCTCTTGTCGGACTGGGTCATTTCTTTTTTTAGCTCCTTGTTGTTGGGAAAAACACCCTACGGACTAGCAAACTAGGGTCAGACTTGCATGCAGATTTGACCGAATAGAAACTACTTTTTTACCTACATCCCAAGATTTAAATCCCTTTTTCTCAGTAAATGCAAGGAAAAGGACCACCTACCTTATTACAGGTGTTCGATGTAGATCCTCCATTGTGCTCGACTACTTGCTTGTGCTACTCCTTCCAAAGATAACCTGCACTGAATACAAACAACAACTATGCATGCATGCTACTTCTATACTCAAGGGTTATAAATAAAGCATAAATTAATCAAACCATAGATAATTCATGCATTGGGACGGGAAAATAATTATTTTTATTACTGAAAGTGAATCAACTTACAAAAGTTGAGACCAGCTACCACTCCTTGAACCTGATCCTGGGCTCCTCTTCTTCTGTCCTTCAACTGCTTTGCATTAAATCTCCTTTGGCATGAGGAAAGGCTAAAGGGTTGGGACAATGGATTATGTAAATGGGCAGAGTTTCTTCACTATATTTTTTCCTCCTCCAAATGGTACCCCTACACCTTCTTTTATAGGCTAGAAGGAGCTAGGGTTTTGGATGAACCCTCAGCCATGCATGGCCAAGAGTTTCAGTTAACTGACCCATATCTTTTTGTTCTGTCGGCAACTTTCCTTTTTTCGTGCGTTGTTAGGTACACGCGGGTTGTTGTGAGTCATCCATCATGTACACGCATGCAGTAATGGGTTAGGGTGCATGGGCCTTGACACAAGAGGATTTTCAAAGAGTTGTTCAACAAATTTTTGGCAAAGAAGGGATATGAGTTGGCCTGATGCCAGGTAAGCATGTGTGGTGAAATTTAGGGTTATAACAAATGCCCCCTAATGTGTGAGGTCAAAAGAGAATCTGATGGACAAAATACATTACCAATATTTACTGATGTGATGAACAATTGAGCCCAAGGATAAGGAACCAGGAGGTCTCATCTGCAAAATAACAAATGTCTCACCAAGGTGGGCATACCCATGCTCAGGATAAAATAGAACCATGGCTACCAATCAAATACACTGTATATCCATGTCAAATAACTATAAAGAGTAGCCGCGAATAATACACAGCAGAGCTACATCTCGAAATCAGAAAGATATACATATAGAGTATCCATCTTCCAAAAGCTTATTCGACCTGATGGTTGGACTTCAGAGCTCGACCAACAACTTAAAAATCTTCCAAAACTTGGGTAGGAGTGTAATATGAGTGTACGAATGCACTACCCAGAGGTCTTTGACAGCTCATCGGTCATGGACTTGATAATATTGATGATCAGACTGTGTTGGCAGCCAATTAATTTTTTTTTTTAATTACCCTAAAAAGCTGCCTACACCTATTGTCTTCTAAATGACAAGTCATAGTCGCATTTTGCAACTAGACATTTATCTATTTCTTGCGACAATTGCAATTTGTTTTCGATTCAGTTTTCACAACTAAAAGTGTGAAAACTCCTCCATCGTTATTTGGACTGTTATCATCTTCTCATCAATATTATGGAAAGCACCTACCCTTTGTTTGTTATTAAGTGGCTGGAATGATCTTTTCAAACTATGTCCATTTCATTTTGATTGTGCAAATCGATTAATAAGCCATTGAGCATGAAAATTTATTGGCTACATTTGATCCTATAAGGGTTATGATTGATTTTGGTCTTATATGCTATGATCCTTATTTCTATGAGCTCTTGACTTATTGATTATATGAGATCTTTTGTTGCAATGTTCTAAAAACTTTGAAATATAAACATTTGACTATGCAACAAATGCATCGGTAATATTATAAGTTTGATTTGATATGAAATGGCAATGGTTTGAGTTCTACAAAGGCGCATTGATTAATCTTTTGGATTTCGATTTTATAGTTTGAATCGTTGCTTGGTGCATTGTTTTGTGAGTTTGATTTTACATTGAACGATCATAGTTTCAAACTATACATTGGCATGGTTGGATTAACATTGGTTTAAACGTTTGTTTTTTATTTAATGATTAATACGATGGTGCGTTGGTTAATGTTAGATTTCATGTTGGATTGAACTATACACTTGGCGCGTGAATATAACATATGGTTTTGGTTCTACATTTGATTGATGGCATGTTGATATGGTTATACACCGATTTGGGTTGGCCGATTAATGTGTTTTAAACATTATGATTACTGATGGAACAACGTTGTACCTAGCCATAAATACACTGCATGGCAGTGGTAATCCCACCACCTTCGCACGCATTACATTGATTCATTCCCCTTTGAGCGCTTGTAGCTGTTAAGCCCTATCATTTTTCTCCTACGTTTTGTATTGTTCAAACCAAACCCTACCATGCACAAAAGCCATGGCTCCTGTCGTAAGGGCCGAGCCCAAGGGTTGCCAAGCACTGCTGATGTTTGATGGCACTTGTAGCGACTTGGAGAAATTCGGGTGGCTCCCATTCATAAGGAAATTCGATGGTTATAACCCTATGGTGGCTTGGCAATTTGCGTTATCATTCAATGGCTTCCGAGCCAAAATTGGAGATGTGCAACTGGAGATTAATGAGCAATTTCTTAGCTCGGCAACCAGTCTGCCTGCTACAGGACAGAAGTGGTCGAAGAATTGTAAATTGGAAGATGTCTCGTGGACATTGCTCTTCCAATCTCGAATGGTGAAACCCTGTGACAAAGGATGGCCTGCAAAAATGTTAAAACAGTGCTGGCACGACCTGCTAATGATAATCAAGCAATTCATTACTTGCGAGGGCAGGTACGGGTTCGTTTTCTTGTTTCACCTTCGTCTATTGATGGTTTGTATGGGTTTTGAACTCAATATGCCTCACTACCTTCATAGAAGTCTGTTTAAGATGGCGAAGAGGTACAAGCGCAGCCAGACCGATACCAGTCTCTTCCATTTGGGGTTAATTAAAATGATTATGGTTTATGAGTTGGGGTTACGTCATGATAGTTGGAGTGATTTTCTCAGTCGTAATGGATTTGAAGAATCAAGCCCACCACAGGTTGATAAACCTGTGGTGAGCAAAAGCAAACCTATCCCCCCTGTACCTTACAATGTTTTGCTACCCAAACCTCTACCCGACCCACCTACGAACTTGCCCATGTCTATGACCAAACAGGTCGAAATTGCTAAGCCCACAGCCAATAAGCCTAAAACTAAAGCTGGTGCTAATTCTAAAGGCAAGAAAAATGCTCGGTTAATCTCTCGCATGGCGAGAAATAAACCTAGAACCCCTGCCAATCCTGAGCCTATCATGGTCAGTGAAGATTCTGATTCAGAGATTGAACGGTTTCTCGCAAACGAGTATCCTTACTCAGAAGGCTTGTGTGACAAACCTCCTTATGACTTTGTCAAGAATTTACCACCTTGTCTGCAGGATGATCCTAATTTTCCTGGCATTGAACTACCTAGCGGAACCCTCGGTGACTCATCGAAACCCTTTGCTGCTCAATCAGTTGTTCCGCCATGCGATCAGTGTGGAGGTACTACCTAGATGTGCCGATGTTGCAATCCAGAATCCATGCTTTGGAAGACCAAGTGGAAAAACTCACCGGTCAGAACATCAAAGGGCAACCCACTAACAAAAAGAAGCGAACTACTGGTTCAATTCTGTTCAAAAATGTCGAGTCGGCTACAGCAATTGTCAATTCTAAATTGACATAGGCTCAGAAACCGCGCTGGTATAACTTTCACCCATTTATATGGCGCATTCATAAACTCTGTGTACATTATTGACCTGCTCTGTTACATAAACATGCACTGCTATATATGATTTGTTTTGATAAATCGAACTTTGTTATTGGATTTGGTTTTGATTCTAGTAATCATATTCTGGATTTGATTGTTTCAAAATTAGTTACGATTGAATTCTCTGTTACATCTATTATAGTCAAGCCGTTTTGCATTTCAAATTTTGAAACAGGATCTATGTTTTGATTCGATTTGGTTATGATGCACATAAACGATGGTTGTCTGTTACAATTTTATTGGAGTATGACTTTGACCAACCCGGATACGATTTGGATTATGTTTAAAAAAGGGTTTTGCCAAATCGTGAGTTGATACAAATCGTAACAGTCATGTGAAGCCCAGCCAGTCAAATTCGCTGTGGCCCGTTGATTAAATCGACCCTGTTCTATTTTGAATTGGAATGACAGTGTATTTTTAGTTACGAATGGATTTGCGAAACAAAAAGTGATCATGCCCAGGATGATGAATTTGTTCTATAATTAACCCATACCCTATTTCATTTGATTGCTGCCCAGGTTACGGTTATCAATGATGTTCGATTATGGTTGTGGATTACGATTACATCGTATCTCATATGACTTGAATCAATGCTTAATTTTGTTTGATACAAAATAGGCCTGTCAAAAGTTTGACCATGTCTTATGGTGACTAAAAACAGAGCATTCTGTACTCTGTTTTGATTGCATTTTTTTGATATTGTTTAATCTAAATGATAATTTCACTTGAATTATTATTAATTCGTTTTGATGATGAAAAGAAAATTAAATTGGATTTGATTTCTTTTAAGATTTTATTTGATTGCTATCTGATCCTGTTTGCTATTTTTAACTAGCTACAGAATCAGATGATTCTGTAGCTAAGTCTATAGGATCATTTTTTTTGTATTTTGTCACTCAAATATCTTTCTAATTTGATCTTTGTGTTCTATTGTAGGTAAATTCGAATTGCAATTGAGTTTATGAGCAGTTGGAGGATATCTTGAGGATTTCACTTGCATTTTATTTCCTTAGTTTAGGTGATTTTGGGATATCTCCCTGATTATGTAAAACTGTTTGAGAATTATCCACAGGGATGTTTTACCCTGTGAAGAAACCTATATATACTTATGATTTTTGTAATAATCATCATCCTCATTCGTGGGAGAACAAGGATATGTACTTCTGTTACAAACTAGAGCAGAATTGATGTTTTGTCATAGCTTTAGCTTCTCAATATATCAACACTTTGTTTCAAGTTTTGTATATCACTTTGTTTATGGTTTATGATTACTTTAGCTATCTAAATCAAATTAAAATGATATAATATTATTATTGTTATCCATATCTTGTCTCTTCCAAATAGATAAAAGACATAACAGTTGTTGATTCATTTTGTGAATGATAGCTTTGTCTTCTTCATAGATTGAATTGTTATATATAAGTTTTCTGCATAACAGGTTTCCCTTATT
>ML788042.1:563588-594011 GCA_009831015.1 Picea engelmannii | reverse complement strand
CTAATTTGATCTTTGTGTTCTATTGTAGGTAAATTCGAATTGCAATTGAGTTTATGAGCAGTTGGAGGATATCTTGAGGATTTCACTTGCATTTTATTTCCTTAGTTTAGGTGATTTTGGGATATCTCCCTGATTATGTAAAAATGTTTGAGAATTATCCACAGGGATGTTTTACCCTGTGGAGAAACCTATATATACTTATGATTTTTGTAATAATCATCATCCTCATTCGTGGGAGAACAAGGATATGTAATTCTGTTACAAACTGGAGCAGAATTGATGTTTTGTCATAGATTTAGCTTCTCAATATATCAACACTTTGTTTCAAGTTTTGTATATCACTTTGTTTATGGTTTATGATTACTTTAGCTATCTAAATCAAATTCAAATGATATAATCTTATTATTGTTATCTATATCTTGTCTCTTCCAAATAGATAAAAGACATAACAGTTGTTGATTCATTTTGTGAATGATAGCTTTGTCTTCTTCATAGATTGAATTGTTATATATAAGTTTTATGCATAACAGGTTTCCCTTATTGCAGGAATTTATAATCATAAGATTGTTATGATTTTCTTTTATGTCTTGTTTGTCCTGTAAAACACTTCAAGGAGGAGCACAGCTGATCGTTTACGAGAAGCTTAAGGACTAAACAGTGTGAATTTCTTCCTCCAACCAACTTAAGAAGTCATCATACACAGGGTAGACTTGGAGCGTTTCCAGGTCAATTAGTTTGTTGTTTACTGTTTCGATCAAGTAGTTTAATTTAGATATAATCTTAGTTAGATTTATATTAGATTGTTTAATTTCAGTAATTATATTAGATTGTTTAATTTCAGTAATGTTTATTTCCTTTTCATAAATATAAAAATCAAAAAGAGATTCTTGGTTGTCTTAGGGTAGAATATACATGAGTTTTGCAGGTTTTAATCAAATCTGTAGATTGTTCATAGTGTACATTTGTGAATAAGAAATATTATAGCTGATAATTAGATAGCTGATTTGAGTTATTACAATAGTAATCAATGGATTGTATAGAATAATTAGTATTTAGTATATTAGTTCCTTTTCTTTGCTTTATTAGTTTCTAGTTTCCTTTATTTTAGTTAGTTTCTTGTATTCGGTTATAGTTTAGTTTGTTTTATTTAGTGTTAGTTTGTTTAGATTACTTAGCTCAGATAAATTCTCTCTTTGGTTTTCATAGAAGACCTTAGAGCGGCCAACGGAGCCTTTAAACTCGTCAGGGTGGTCCATTCCAAACGGCTTGGGTTATTTAGACAACCCTGGATCGGTTCCACTCTCCCAGTTGACGGACGGTCAATTTCGCCCATCAACAAACTGAAGGCTTTAGTGATTTCGAAAAAGGACTTGATTGGACGTTCAGGATGACTGGGTATGCAGACAAGAGACATATTGTAGAGGGGCCGACTCAGGCTTAGTGACAAAATTCCCTTGGACAATAGCACGACAAGTGATGAGACTCATGAAGCATATATGTTAATCATAATTCTACGAAGCAGGAGGCAACGCAAACTCTCCATATGTTTGGAAGAATAACCAAATGGTGGAGGACAGAAATCTATATAGCGAGAAAATATTCCTAAGGTCATACTACATCAGATAGTATGATGATCAAACGAACATATGTGATTTATCTAAGGGTGACTCATTATGCTGCCAATAAAGAAAATACTTTTCCCATCCTCTTTTTGGGGTATATTTGATTTTTTTGTTCTTTTTGATAATTTTGGAAAAATAATAAAGGAATATTACGTTACAATGGAGGAACAAGTACTACAAACATACAAGCTCAAGGCACAAGGAAAAGACTGATGTTCTGGTAAAATGATACTCAGGAAAAATCCTCCAGCGGCCAAAGGTGTTAAGACACAGAAGCAAACTGTCACAAGGCTGGTGGATAAGGTATGCAAATGTGGTTGATAGAACACACAATGGTAACGTCCGTCGATGTAAGTTTAACGAGCCCAGAGAAGGTAAGCTCAGTGGTTTTTCATATTTAGAGAGTCTGAAAAAGCATAAAAGGAGACTCCGCTGGGGTACCTTTTTCGTCAATGGTCTAGTCGGTTCGAAAAAGGGGTAAACTAGCACCGATTAGACGTCAATTCAAAACCATTTTAATGAGTGTGACAAGGACAAGATCACTCGGCCATTTTTTCACTTTTAAGGAGTCTGAAAAAATCTTAACTATGGACTCCATCAGGAATATTCTTCTGGACCAATTTAATGAGTGTGAAAGAATAAGGTCACTCGGTAATCTTTTCAATTTTAGGATTCTGAAAAGAGCTTAACTATGGACTTCATGTGGGTTTATTTTTCATAAGTTTAGTCCCTCGGGCCCGAAAAAGGAATAAAATTATACCTGAGAGTACTCTTCTAAAGAACGAAAGTTCTATAGAGTATACCTTTGTTCGTACAGTTGACCGTCCGGACCAAAAAAGGGGTAAACTACCGTCGGACAAACATGACTTCAAATTTCAGTTTAACGAGCGTGAAAGGCCACAAGATCGCTCGACAATCTTTTCATGTTTAAAGGGTATGAAAAGGGCTCAAAAGAAGACCCGTTTAAGGAACGTTCTTCTGGACAAATTTAACGAGTGTGAAGAAACAAGGTCACTCGACAATCTTTTCATCTTTAAGGAGTCTGAAAAGGGCTTAAAGAAGACTCCATAATGGTTACTTTTCTCAGTTAATCTGGATGAGATCGAAAATCATAAATGCAGTCTCACCGGATGTTGCTTTTGGATCTCAAAGCGAGATTGAAAAACAACAAAGGTGGCTCATGATAGACTCTTTGTGGGTCAATTCTTGGCATCTCCTCGGGGGAGCTGTATGCTCTGATGAAAATATTGTTTATAACGCCAGGGGTTCTGGAGATATTGATAGGTATCATTTCAGCAATGGTTGCCATATTACCCTCAGCATAGATTTCCTGCATAGCTAAGAGATTAATAGGACATGGTTGATCTCCCGTCATGGTAACGGTGAATTCTCCTACTTCGATTCGGCTTAACTCTAGGAGAAAATATCATCTGTGATGAAGATCCTCCCAAGGTTTTTCCAGACTAGTCATTGCTTCGATTACTGGTTTGTCAGAAGGAAATACTAAGTATAACAAATCGACGTTAGAAAGAGAACCCTGAGCCCAAATAGGCTCTAGAAGTGGATCTAACTCTTGTGCAGGAGCCAGATCAGGGTTAGTTGAAGCTTGTTGGACTAAAGAGTACACTACTTCAGCGACCGACAAGGGCATGGACATGCCTGAATGCCCTGTCTCATCCATCATGGCTAATGGGGAAGGAAGAATCCAAGGATCTTCAAAGTAAGTCGTGCGGAACAACGAAACTTGTAAAATCTCAACCTTATGGTGATTAGATATAAATTTGACATCGTCGTGAGGAGGTGGGTCATTGAAGGTACGCATCAAGGATGGGCACAAACCAACTCCTACGTTAATGACACCTGGTTGAGGATTATCAATCATCGGGACCGTGGATGCCCCCAAAGCTGGGTCAGGTCTAGAGAAGGACAGTTGATTGATGGTCACTATCCGACCCTCGTGTGGGAACAAAAAGACTCAGAAAACTATAGCAACCACAGCTTGCATAACATAAGTCCAACTCCACCCTAACAAGAGGTTATAGTCGAGGGGAGCATCGACTACCTCTACTTCGACACACACGGTTTTCCCTCCTAACTACATAGGGAAAGAAGGAACGATGCCATGTGGTCGGAAAGAACGACCATCGAAAGCAGTGAGGAGAGTAGGTGTTATCCACAATTTTGGTCATTATGATGATGTTATGATGATGGAAAATCAAGCTCTTCACTAAGAACACTTTCCTAAGAAAAGTTACACTTGTCTATTTCCAGAACTCATGCTTTTAAAGGAGGTTCGCAGGCTACCTATATATTTTCCTGCAAGAATGACTGATTCTCGCAGGCTACTTTAAGCTGGAGTGCGAGGGGTTCGCACTGTACCTAATTGCTAGGGTGTTAACATCTTCTTAAAGAGGAAAAAGATGAAGTTCTTGAGCCTTATAGAAGGGAATCTTCGAGAAGAATGAGTTGGCTAGCGAATGGTTATCTAAGTACTAGATTTCCTGATATTTTGGGATCATTTCCTATCCAAGTAACTAATCCATTCTCTCTTATACATTGAGAGGAATACTCATGGAAAGGGTTAGGCAAGAAAGCAGCAAGCTAGTAAGAGATTGATTGGAGAATTAGTGCAAGATTGTATGAAGGACTAATGCTATAGTAGCCAGAGACACCAGCAAGGTCATCAAAAGTGGTTGATTTTCTTCATGCATGAGCAAGTGTGTGTGTCAGAGCTAGGAGCCATCGAAAGGAGATCTACAACATCAAGGCTCAGGTTGTAAGTTTCACTTTCAATTAATTCAATACAATAATATGTCCCTTTCCCATAAAGATGATGTCACTTTATTACATAATTCCTTGATCATATGTATAGATTAGCTATTGAATATATTGATCTACCTTCACTTCGATTGGTTTGTACTATTATGATCTGAACGGGACAAGAACATTGGAGCGAAGCTTGGAACAATAGATACCTAAGGAAAGAATTCATAAGGTATGTACATGATCCTAGTCTCTTAGTTCATTCAATAGGTTAAATCTAGGGAAAGTGTATTATTCTGTCTTGTTTTGTTCTAGATCCAGGTGGATCTAGGGAGATCAGTTTGTGTCCGCACTCACGGATTTATCCTGAAACAAAATTGGTGACCACAGTGGGAGATATTCCCTTTTTCTTTATGGTTTTTGAATTTTCTGTGGCCATTTTCTCTATTTGCATTTCTCTCCTGTTTTGTCAGTGTCTGAGTCCTCAGGATACCCTGAGAGACCTTCTAGGTCTATAAGCCTGTTGGAATTTTGCTTACATTTTCAAAAATTTTATTATCTTCAGGAATTCTCGCACTGTGTTCATTTGCAGCCTACGAGAACCAGTCAAGTTCTCACCCTGCATATAGGGTCCAGTGCAAACTCCTCGTATCTTTCTTTAAGGTGGCCTGCGAGAATCCTATCTTCTCGCACTGCGTTACACTGCTTGCCTGCGAGTAAGATTTTTGAAATTTTTTGAAATTAAATTTTGATTTTTTCAACTGCTCAGATCTGTTGAATTACATCTCTTTGGCCTATTGGATCATTGACTTATACATCTCTTGCTTTAGTTTGCATGCTCGAATATATTTAGGGTTTCAAGGTCTTTCTTGCCCTTTGTAGCTTGACTTTCATCTCTTGGCTCTTATTGGCATTTTCTTTCTCTCTGACTTCTGGAGTTGAGTGTGTCGAGTTGGCTGAGAACCAGTGATTGGTTGAGAGTTAAGTGTTTGGTGTTTCTCATTTTCTTGTTGGTTCGAAAGAACATTTTTCATTTGCATTGAGGAACTCATTGGTTTTCTTTTGGTTTTTACTTTCATTGAAAGTGTTGGTTGGGTTGTTTTTGTTTAAGTCTTTATGGTTTGATTTTCTTTTCTCATTAATCAGAGTTCTTCTTGGAAAGTGAACAATAAGTTTTCTTTCAAGATTTTGTTTTTTCCTTTTCAAAAACATTGAAAATCAAGTTGTAGAGTTTATTGAAGTATTTTAAAAAGACATAGAAATTGCTCATTGATAAATGATTGTTTGTATCGGCATCTGAAAGGAAATTGAGCACTGCATTTGCATTGTAGTATTGGAGTTGATTTGAAATTTTTTCTCTCTCTCCCATAACTAGGATTCATGGAATGAAAAGGATTATATTTCATCATTATCCTTGCATTATTTGGGTTAGAGTCATACATCATGAGTTTCACTTCCGTTACCTTTGAGTAAACAACAGCTTTTAAAAAACATTGCGTAATCTTAAAATCTATCTTGTAACTCTTTTCTAGGGCTCTTTTACACCAACATTTAGCTAGGCTAGTGCTTTGGAGTAGGACGAGAGATACACTCTCCAAGAGCTCAAAAACACACAATAGCATCTTGAGTTAGGGAGTGTTAAATTCCATTTGCAACATATTGTCCTGGGACGCCCTTCTAACACAAGGGTCAAGCACTAGGTCGCATTGGTGTTGGCAGAGTTACTAACCCTGCTTTGTTGACATCGGTGTAGAGATTGCACGTATTACAGGGATCACTCTGAGGTATACCCACAATTATGAGTGGAAGCCTTTGAGTTGGTTTCGGGCTTGATACCCTGCCCTTGCATGTGGATCAGATTGACGACTGTTCCCCCAGGCTGTACTGTTGTTTGTGGTGACCTTAGTGGCCTATATCTCTAGGTTCTTACCCAAGGTGACTGTGGAGGGGAAAGTCTTCACGGTACCTGGAATCGACGTTGATCAAAATCACTCAGGCTCCTTGGAGGGTATACCCACAATTATGTGTGGGAGCTTGTACCAGGGCATAAGTCTGTTAAGCAGGTCATCAACGTAACTTTTCCACCTTAGCCCCACCCCTTCTCATCTCGTTGTTGCGACGTTGGATTTCATCACCAACTAGTGGCTTCGAAATTAGAAGGTATTGTTTGCTTGGTGATTGCTTCCTAGATTTTTCTTTACTAGTGTGTGTTGTTTCTCGGAGTTGACTATAGGATTTCCTTCGCGGAGCTTGTCACTTGTTTACAATTGCTCCCCCACGATGTTCACGTAGGATGCAAGGTTTATCCCCGGAACATCCAGACGTTTCACAACCCTTGCATACTGCAACACCTGAGGGTACCCCTGAGGGATCTCCTCGTCAGAGTGAAGTCCCAGTTGTTACTCCAACACATGTGGACATAAGTGAAGTACAAGACATTTCTACACCACCTCCACAGGTAGAACACACTGATTCTCTAGGAGATTTTCGAATTACCAATACTATAGAGGACTATCGCGTTCGTCGAGGTGAACGACCCGTTGGATGAGTAAATCCTTCTAAAGAAACCGTTACATCTTCTGAATCAACTGTTGGGCCCTCTCACGGTGTAGTAGGCCCAGAACCTTTTTGGTCAGGTAATTTCCATCGATTTCTTTTTGGTACTAAGTCACCCCCTGTCTACGCAATCAACCTTCCTGTGACTTCTAAGATAGAAACTACACCAGAGACTACTACTTACCGCTTTGTTATTCCTCCTGAGATGGCCCATCTTGCTAATACTACGAGTGTCCAAACTGAAATTACTACAGCTACTCTAGCTCCTATCAATACCCAACGAATTCCTGATGTCATCCCGACATTACCGCCCGGTTACCACGCGCTGAATGCGTTGTTGAATTCTGCCAATCCAACACCTTCGCAAACCCCAGCTGGTTCTCCAGTTGGTCCTCCTTTTCCTGGGAATCCTATTCCCAATTTCATCCCAACACTCCCTCAGTTTCCTTCTAGTAATCCTAACCCTAGTGGTACTATCCCAACTGTTGCACCAAACCCACAAATTCCTGTTGGTGGACAGTGATCCGGATTATTTTCGGCACGAAATGAGAGCGGAGATATAATAAAGAAATGCACAGAGATATTGTAGGTATTCAATAATATAATAGAAATGTATCAGAGATGCAACCATAAACATAGATATACAGTAATACACGATTTCTATTAATCAAAGAAATGTATAGAGACTGTAAAAATACAGAGTGAAAGACTCACTAGAATGGTGGCAGCTTATCTCTGAGAAGAGATGTGACGGCTACTCGCATTCGCAAGAATATGGTTACAATGAGGATCTGGAGGCCTTTTTACAACAATCATGAATGCCAAAAGTCCTAGACATCTAAAAACCTATCCCTGGGAGATGAAGCGCCAAAAGTCATGTGGGCCCCGTTTGGGTAAGTTGGTGCATCAACTTCCCGGGGTCGTAACTTTTGCATACGATCTTCGTTTTAGGCGTGTGATAGCTCGTTGGAAAGGTATCATTGAGGAGATTCATTTTGGGGGCTCAATATTCCTTTGGCTATCATTGAGAACCTCTATCTAGAAAAAAATTCATTTAGGCCCTCAAAATGGCCCCGGAAGTGAAAACCTACTAAAAATAGTAAATTGCCAAAATGGCCAAAAAACTGTTTTGAACCATTTGGAAAAGGTGGGTGGCCCCCGATATCCACCTGGATCAGATAGGGTGGTATGGTTACTTTTCCTTTTCCCGGACACAACATAGTTACTACACAACCCACGGTTGGCACACAACTTATGGGTGGAACTATACCTACAGTAGGGGGACCAACCTCCCCTTTTGGACAAAATATACCCCCTGAGTTGGCCCAGTATTGGACTCAACTTCTACATAACTTTCCTCAAAATGTTGGCGGGCAACAAACTATCCCTGCAGTGGGTCAACCTTATCCGGGTGTAACCAATCCTATTTGGGGTTCGAGTCAGACTACTCAACCCCAGGTCCCTACTCAAACTCAAGGTTACAATCCTTGGGGTTACTATCCTATCCGTCCACCACAGAGTCAGCCTAGGCCTTCCCTCTATGGACATTTTGCTTATGGTCCTACTAGTTTTCCAACAGGGCTTCCACCCCAAATCCATCAGTACCCGCAAGTAAACCGACAGTTTCCTTTCCTTGCTACTTTGGATTTCCCAGATTTGTATAGGATTCTAAATGATCCTATTCGTCACTCTCCTCAATGGCCTGCTATCCCTGCTAAACTTCCATCAGATATTCCGAAATTCGATGGCAAGCCGGGAGAGGACCCAAATAATCATGTCATGACTTTTCATTTATGGTGTTCATCCAATTCACTGATGGATGACTCCATTCGCCTACGTATTTTTCAACGAACCCTGACTGGTTCGGCTGCGAAGTGGTACATTGAATTGCCACGAGGTTTCTTTTCTGATTTCAATACCCTAGCTATGGCTTTTCTCACACATTACCAGTTACCGATCCATTACGATACTGGAACTGAGATCTTAACTTCCTTTAAACAAACTAAAGGTACTCACATCTCGGACCATATACATGAGTGGAGACGTAGACGATGTCTCATCAAACTTGAACTCCCTGATCAGTTACTGGCAGAATGGTTTACGAAATATTTCATGAACGAAATTGGTAAAGACATTGCTATGGGTGGTGTTGTTACAGAGGAGAAGGCTATCAGTCGCACTCAGTATCTTGATCTCATTTATTTGCAAATGGGAACAGTCTACGATTTAATGCCTGAACTACCTCGTCCTGGTACTTCCAACACTTCAACTGCTCCAGCTGCCTCGCATGCAGCTAATGGTGTGATTGGTACTGCTCATACCCACTCACATTTCGTTTCGACTACAACCCCTAAATCCAATTCTTTTAATGTCCAAAGTGCTCCGTCTCCTGCTCCTCCCGCCGGTAAAACTTCTGAAGTGAACGATATTCAATCTACACCGACTGGTAAAAACAAATCAAAGAAAGGGAGAGGCAAGAATAAGGAGAGTAAAAATAATAATCAAAATGAGCAAACTAAAACCCCTCCTGTTGAAGACTGGGATAAGCTCAAGCCCCGTTACCCTTGCCTTATCTATGGTGATGATCACTACATGAAGGATTGTCCTAGACATGCTGAGGTTAATAAGTTCCTTCAAGGAACGCCGAAACCCTCTACGCCGGCAGTCTTGTCCCAACCCTTCCTGTCTCAACAACAGGCCTCATTGGTCATCCATGACCAACCATCTACTTCTACGACATCATATGTTTTGATGTGCACCGGTGATTCTAAGAACAATGATGTTGCCATCGCAACTAGAGCCAAAGACTATTCTCCATCTAAGGAGAAGCTTGACGATTTACCTCCTGATTTGGTACAACCCTCCCCACCGAATCCACCTACGAATGGTCCTCTTCATCTCAAACGACCGAGCCTTGATACAGTCCTATGACCCCCGAAAGGTGTCGTTAAGAAATCGACATTCAATCCTCATGCTCATGCGGCCTAGAACTATAGCATTGTGGAAGATCTGGCCCAAGCACCGTCAGCGATGTCTGCCCTTGAAGTCCTTCAGTCTTGTCCTGCGCAACGAAGGGCTCTGTTGAAAGCTATAGGTGAAATCGATCCTACAGATACAAATTTTATAGTCTTTGACTTGGACGACCATGTTCCAAGGTTACCCCCACAACTTGTGTTTCAGATACAAGTTATTGTCTCCGACAAGAACATTTGTTGAACTGTTGTTGATGAGGGTGCCTCTACCTGTGTAATGTCTTTTACTTGTTGGAAAGCCATTGGCTCTCCTCCATTAACGGAATCAAAAAATACTTTGAAAGCCTTCAATGGCTCAGGTTTTAATCCTTACGGTGTTCTTCCATCGTTTCTGGTTAATCTCGAAGGTAAGACAGTCCAAGTTGAAGTGGAATTTTTCGATGCTCCCCTAGATTATAATCTTATTCTTGGTCGTAGCTGGGTAGATTCTATGCGTGTTGTTGTGTCAAAACTTTTCCGTGTAGTCCATTTTCCCCATCAAGGAAAGATCATTACGGTTGACCAACTTTCCTTCTTTAATTCCGATACTCGCACTGGAAACGTGCCGTTCATAGCTAAAACCCCACCGGGTTACGAGAATGTTGGAGTCGGTCTTTTGAAAGACTCTTCGTTAATGGGTACTTTTCCCATACCGCCACCACCCGATATTCTACGCCCATCAGTTTCTTCTATTAATATGATCTCCATTGTTCCTTATGAACTTCCAGTGTCTTTTGACCCTTGGATAGTCCCTGATCCAGGAGATCATGCTCGTTTTGGCGACGTCATGCCGTTAAGTCCGGTTGAGTCTATTTATCATGCGATTCAATTGGCAACACCTTCTACACCCTCTCTTGAGGAGTTGTCTCCCAATCCTTTCCGTGTCATTTTTCCCACCGATGAGATGATCATGTCCGTCATGGCTGATACACCTTGGGACGATGGACATCACCGTTCCATACTATTTCTGGAACAACACACTCTCGGGAATTACCAGCGGATTTGGACTACGTCGACCGTTGTTGTTATATCGACTATTCCCGGATCTACACACGATGTGTTTGCGAAAGGGAACCTCAGTAATATTTCTCCTACGATACCCATTGATATTTCAGTTAAACCTGGGATAATTGAAAATGTTCACATTGGAGCTTCGTGTACTCCAGAGGAAATTGTTACCTACACTGCTTTGTTCAAATAATTCTATGATATCTTTGCCTGGAGTTACAAAGAGATGCCAGGTATCGACCCTACTATTGTTGTTCATGAAATTAAGACATACCCCGGAGCTAAACTAGTCTGGCAGCGCCTCCGTCCTGTCCATCCACGTAAAGCGGCAGCTATCAAACTCGAAGTTGAAAAACTTCTCAAAGCCGGTTTTATTTATCCCGTGGCTCTGACAGAATGGGTTTCCAACCCCGTACCAATTGATAAGAAAGGTGGTAGTATACGTGTTTGTGTTGATTACCAGGATATTAACAAAGCCTTTCCGAAGGACAACTTTCCAACCCCTTTCGTCGACCAGATCGTCGATGACTGTGCCGACAGCGAAATCTTTTCTCTTATGGATGGATTCTCCGACTATAATCAAATTAACATCGCTCCCGAGGACCAACATAAAACTGCTTTTATTTGTCCTTGGGGTACTTTCGCCTATAGGAAACTTCCCTTCGTCTTAAGAATGCAGGTGCTACGTTCCAGCGTGCTATGTCTTATGCGTTTCATGATATAAAGCATATCGTTCAACCTTATTTGGACGATTTTCCAGCTCATTCTTTACGCCGAGTTGATCACCCTAATCATCTCTGAGCAATTTTCGTTCGTTGTCGGTTCTATCGCATTCGTCTAAACCCTCATAAGTGCATCTTTTGCGTAGAGTCCAGCCGTCTTCTTGGTTTCATTGTTTCACGTCAAGGGATTCGGGTAGATCCTATTAAGGTTGAGGTGATTCTTAATCTCCCTCCTCCTTCTTCCCTACGTCAGTTACAAAGTTTGCAGGGGAAAGAAAACTTTCTTCGTCGCTTCATCCCAAATTACACTGAGATTACTCGGGGATTTACACGTCTTCTAAAGAAAGGTTTAGAGTTTGTCTGGGATAAGGTTGCTAACAACTCTTTTGAATCTTTAAAGTTGTCCCTCACGAAAGCTCCTCTTCTTTTCCCTCCTGACTATAGTCGGGATTACTTTCTTTATCTAGCTTCTTCCGAGTATACTATCGGCATGGTCCTTGTTCAGGAGGATGATGCACACAATGAACATGTTATATATTACTTGAGTCAGAGTCTAACTTCGACGGAAATCAAGTACACACATGTTGAAAAACTGGCTCTGGCTACTGTTCAAGCAGTTCAATGTTTTCGCCATTATATTCTCTCCAGGAAGACTACAGTGATTTCACATTGTAACCCCATGCAACATATATTGACACGTCAATTGCTGGGGGGTAAGTACTCCAAGTGGATTGTCATTCTCCAGGAGTTCGGTTTGGAATTTGATCGCACCACGTCGAAGAAATCCTTAGTTTTCGCTGAGTTAATTTGTGATTTTCCCCACACTTCCATGGAAAACGTAGCAGTCGATTCGTTACCTGACGAATCACTTTTCCTTATCAGTACTGACGATATTTGGTACTAAGATATCATTATATATATCCAAACTAAAACTTTCCAGCCTTCTTTGTCTAGTGCCGAACGTCGTCGTGTCCGTTATCAAGAACGTCATTATATTATCCTCGACGATACTGTTTACCATCGATGCATTGACTCTGTCTTTTGGCGTTGTTTGAATTTTGACGAAGTTGAGAAAGCTTTGAATGAATTTCATTCAGGAGCATGTGGTGGTCATATGTCTGGGTATGCTACTGCCCAGAAGATATTACGTGCAGGATACTTTTGGCCTTCCTTATTCAATGACTGCATTACTGTTGTTTAGAAGTGTCATGCCTGCCAGACCTTTAATCAGAAAATTCGGTCGCATCATGCTCCCCTTCATCCTATGGTCTCAGTAGGTCCTTTTGCAAAATGGGGCATTGATTTCATGACATGTCACCCTCACTCAGTCGGGGGGCATGGTTATATTATTGTAGTTGTTGATTATTTTACTAAGTGGGCCGAGGCAATGCCAACATTCGATAATACTGGAAAGACTGCAGCGTTATTTCTTTTCAACCATGTCATCACTCGTTTTGGTGTTCCTTAGGCTATCGTTACCGATCACGGTAGTCATTTTAGAAATTATATGATGTCTGAACTTACCTAAACGTTGGGCCTTCGTCACCATAGCTCAACACCCTATTATCCACAGGCTAACGGCCAGGTCAAAGCAATCAATAAGGTTCTTATAACTATGATTCGATGGCTGATAGGAATTCATAAAACCAGCTGGCACACGATGTTATTTTTGGCATTGTGAGCATATCGGACATCTGTTAAATCTTCCACAGGATTTACGCCTTTTCGATTAGTTTATGGCATGGAAGCCATTCTGGCAATAGAATGTGAAATACCGTTTTTGAAGCTAGCTATAGAACTCTTACCTAATACTTCTACTAAAGAGGAACGTCTGTTGTATCTGATGCAATTAGATGAGACTCGTCATGATGCTACTCTTGTAATAGAATCCCAAAAGAAACGTGTTAAGGCACAGTATGACAAGCATGTCAAACCTCGTGTCTTCTCTAAAGGAGATCTTGTTCTTCTATATGAACAAGATAAAGATGTCTTAGGAGCTGGGAAATTCGAACCAATGTGGCGTGGTCCTTACATTGTTAGCAAAGTTTTGGAAAAAGGAGCGTATGAGCTGGTGGATTATGATGGTGTACCTTTGAGTGAACCCAGAAATGGGTTGTACTTAAAGAAGTACTATGCATAAGTCATTTGTGCATAAGTACTTGTATTTTATGTATCATACTGCGTGTGTGTTATTTTAGTTTTCTTTTGACGTTATCTGGTCTCTGCCCTTACGTAAAGTTGTGTTTGATTTCCAGATGTCGGAGTATTCACTACCTTATATTGGCTTCGCTGACGGTGATAGTCGTAGTACTCGGAACCTAGCTTCCGCTGCATGGGAAATCTATGCCCCAACGAACGAGCTTATATCTTTACGAGGTGTATGTCTTGGCCGAGCAACCAACAACATCGCAGAGTATAGCACCGTTGTTGAATTACTGGTTGATGCTATCTCTCTCGAAATTTGTCATTTGGTTGTCCGACTTGACTCGCAGCTTGTAGTACTACAGCTAAGTAATGTATATTCTATTCGAAGTCCTACTTTATTAAAAGTATATTTGCGGATTCGCCTCTTGGAACAGTATTTTGATCACATTGAATATCAACACATTCCTAGACATCTTAATACATTAACAGATGCTTTAGCTAATTATGTATTGGACAGGCATTTAAATCATTTATAAATCAAACACATTAAAATGTACACAATGTAAAGTAAGCCGGTAGAAGCCATGTATATATATATATAACGATCAAAGTTTGTTTTTACAAAATGTTTGTCCGAAGACCAAAATATCAAAAATTGAAGCTCATAGCTTCTACATAATGACATCACGGATGATGTTCACAATAACACACTAATTTCCTAGCAACTCTGCGAAGCAGTCGACCCATAGATGCAGAAACCCCCACAGTGTGACGCTGATCACGTCGGGGAATCTCTTCCAGAGTCATATCTGGAACATATGCCATCAGACCCTCTAAATTCTTCTCCACTGTCAGATAATCCTCAGCGTACTGTGGAACTTCTACTGCTGCCTCTCCTCATTGTTGGATAGGAGAACTTCAAGCAGGTCTATATGGTCTAATGTCTGTGTTATCAACAAGTATTTGGTGTTAGTCTTCAGGTAAATCTATAAAACAAAAACATTTAAATATGGTTAAAAATTCAAAAACATTTAAAAAACTCAAAAAAATTGTGTACTTCTTACCGAGGTCTCCCCACTGTGCGTCCTCAAGTAGTGCTAAATCTGGATCTCCTCGAAAATCCAACCCGACATATGTGTAGTCGTCCACCATCAGCTTTTGGTTCTGCAACCAGTCAAAGAAAACATCGTCATATTTGACGATAGGACCTGCCACATGTCGGGCCATGAGCTGACACCACCGCAACATCCTCGAATCTCTGGGACCAGGAAGATCCCACTCAGCCTGTAGACAAAATACAGGGACTCTCTCCAGGAAGAAAGACACTAACAATGATCCATAACCAAACTGTTTCAGATTTCCAGGCCTGCACTTAGTCAACTGTTTCTTGATATTGCGTAATACTGCGTCATCCCAGTTAAATACTCGGGGCTCAGTACACTCGATGGCGTACTGGAAATAGCTTTGCAGAGCCATATGTGGAGCAGCACTTCCTGCCATCCGAGCAATGGTAAAGAGAATAGTGCGGAGAGTCAAATTAGTCACTCCCCAAATTGCCACTTTCCCTTTCTTTCATTCAGCCTCAGGCACACAGTACTGGTTGCAATACTCACTCATTTTTAAACCCCCTGCTCTGTTGTCGGTCAAACTGACATAGGACCCACACCTGGATAATCCAGTCAAGAAATATATGTCCTCAATGTCAATAGTCAAGGTATGATCTCCCACAATGAACACTTGTTGGTCCGGATCCCACATTCGGACTAAGTACTCTAGTAATCGAACTTGGGCTCTCATGCCTGGAATACGAAAATACTTTAAGAGACCGCAGTCTCTTAGTGCAGCTATGGTGGGAGGATGGTTTTTGTCATTGGCATTGTCCTCCTCATGCTCTCGTTCCCACCACTCTAACACCATGATTGTGGCTAGTAACCTGCATAAGACACATAGAAATATGGTTAATGATCTTATTCATGAAATACTTTTTTTCTATTGGCTAAACGTTACAAAAATTTTTGGATTCTGCATTGTTCGTAGGTGGCCTACTATGCGCAGTGCGAACTTCTCGCAGGCACCTTAAGGCCCACCTGCGAGAATGAGTCATTCTCGCAGGTCCCGTATAAGCCACCTGCGAGAATGCCTCCAAGCGCATAGGGTTCAAAAAACTAGTGTAAAACTGAAATTTTTACCAATGAAATTGAATTTTTAAACCATGAAAAGGTAAGGAATGGGGAACTTACCAAAATGTTGCTGACAGCACGTCAAATGGTCACCCGTAGCTCCCAGAAATCGATGCCGAAGGTGGAGGGTAAAATGAGGGTTTTTGGACTCAAATGGTAAAAGTGTGAAATGAAATGGTAATTTTGGGTTATTCACTCATTTTAATTACTTTTTACTATATTAGTTGTGGGTTTTTTATGTTTATTCATTATTTAACCCTACTCACTAATGTGTAAATGAGTGAAATGATTGGTAGGTGCAAAACATGGATGATTATGAACAGAATTTTTAACAAGCGTGGTGTGATTTTGATTGTTTGTTATGGTTTTGACATAAAACCTCGAGCGCCTTTTGTCCGTTCTTGTGCTTGTGAAAAACATAAGAACGTGATCGAGCGTCGTTTTATCACTTTTTCGGGCTCGCTGTGGTTACACAAAAAAGGAACCCCCCTGGAGTTATCTTTAAGCTCTTTTCAGACTCTCTAAACATGAAAAGATTGCCGAGTGATCTTGCTATTTTCATGCTCGTTAAAGTATTTGAAGTATGCGTCCTTCGAGCGATAGTTTAACCATTTTTAGGTCTCGTTGGACTATTGTACGAAAAAGGAACTGAGAGAGTTCTCTTTTTGAGTGTTTTTCCAAACTCTATAATCTTGAAAAACCTTCGAGTTTACTATCTCTGGACTCGTTAAACAAACATTGACAGACCCGTAATGGGACCGAACCACTCCTTCCTAGGGTTTGTTAAAAATACTCTGAGGGACTCGTCCGAAGGATGAGATTATATCAACAAGAATATGTGATCCTCTTCAAGATTGCGTAAAAATAAAGAGGTACTTGCCAGAAATGGTGGGGGAAAATTTGGGAAAGGGATATGTTTCATCGTTGAATTGATTGGCAGTAAGTGTCGCTCTTGAACATGGCACCCCCTATTCATCATTTGAAGCCGGTTTGGGAAATCCATTTATCTCTCATTCGATTTAATAACAAGGTCTTTCCATGTGTCATCTTTGAGTCAATGCTGCCAAATCATTGGTTCTGTCATTCATATGTTCAAGAGCAGTCCGTCTGAAACCTCTATTTGAGTCGGCCATCTGCAGTTATCCATTCATTCCGTGTCGGCATTCCCTGTGTCCAAAGTCCAATTGCCACATACTCTGTTTCACTTTCAAACTCTGTTACTCATTTCGTGTCACTGATGGGGGATACATCAAGGCGCTCCTGTGACGAGTCTTGTTCTGTCGACTTCAGCACATTATCTGGCATCAAGGCTTAGAAATTATTCAGTACCTTGGAGCTTGCATGCCTCAATGGCAAGTTTCCTCGCTTTCGACAATGGGTTTACATCATTGGCCCTTGATTGAAAGATTCTGTCGGTTGTTCGACATCAACTCATTTATTCACAGTCGATGGATTGTACTATAGTACCTTGGAAGTCATTGACATCAATGGTGATTTCCCTCGCACTTGTTAATGGTTACATCAATGACCGGTAATCAAGTGGTTTCTACCATGTTCAACTTCGACGCATGTAATCACATGGTTAGATTCGTACTTTGGGCGATAAGATTGAAGACCCTGGATAGTGTCTTTGTGATCTAGGTTGTGATGGAGTATGTATAATTTGTGACACATAGATCCACTGTGTATTTTTTGTGGCTATGTCGTCTTGGTTAAAAATTTGTCTCACAGATCCACAGTGTATTCAGGTGGCTGTGCTATATGGTGACGGCATGGATCCAGAGTGTATGATTGGTGGCCATGACCTTTGTTTATGATGTCATCAGTCTATGATATGAATATGGGAATGCCTACCTCAGAATTGGTATACAGGATATTATGTTGATGCTTGGATGTTTGCAGGTCTTTGATTAGATGTGCTCTTGGTTCTTGACACACACATGCAGCTTACAAAGTCTATCGACTGTCACTGGTTCCACTCTCAGACTTTGGGGGGCATTCTGTTATCCACAATTTTGGTCATCATGATGATGTTATGATGATGGAAAATCAAGCTCTTCACTAAGAACACTTTCCTAAGAAAATTTACACTTGTTTGTTTCCAGAACTCATGCTTTTAAAGGAGGTTCATAGGCTACCTATATATTTGACTGCGAGAATGACTGATTCTCGCAGGCGGCTTTAAACTGGAGTGCAAGGGGTTTACACTGTACCTAATTGCCAGGGTGCGAAAATCTTCTTAAAGAGGAAAAAGATGAAGTTCTCGAGCCTTCTAGAAGGGAATCTTCGAGAAGAATGAGTTGGCTAGCGAATGGGTATCTAAGTACTGGCTTTCCTGATATTTTGGGATCATTTCCTATCCAATTAACTAATCCATTCTCTCTTATAAATTGAGAGGAATACTCATGGAAAGGGTTAAGCAAGCAAGAAGCAAGCTAGTAAGAGATTGATTGGAGAATTAGTGCAAGATTGTATGAAGGACTAATGCTACAGCAGCCAGAGACACCAGCAAGGTCATCAAAAGTGGTTGATTTTCTTCATGCATGAGCAAGTGTGTGTGTCAGAGCTAGGAGCCATCGAAAAGAGATCTACAACATCAAGGCTCAGGTTGTCAGTTTCACTTTCAATTAATTCAATACAGTAATATGTCCCTTTCCCATAAAGATGATGTCACTTTATTACATAATTCCTTGATCATATGTATAGATTAGCTATTGAATATATTGATCTGCCTTCACTTCTATTGGTTTGTATTGTTATGATCTGAACAGGACAAGAGCATTGGAGCAAATCTTGGAACAACAAAGACCTAAGGAAAGCGTTCATAAGGTATGTACATGATCCTAGTGTCTTAGTTCATTCAATAGGTTAAATCTAGGGAAAGTGTATTATTCTGTCCTATTTTGTTCTAGATCCAGGTGGATCTAGGGAGATCGGTTTGTGTTCGCACTCATGGATTTATCCTGAAACATTAGGTGATGGAGACAAAGTGGGTTGGCCAATGTACTTCCAACATGCTAATGACATAACACATATTTTCATGGCAAGAGCCACTACTATATGAAATGCTACGTGGTAAGGAAGACGAGGTTTTAAGTTGATTGTATCTAACATGATGGTGCTCGGATTACAAGTCTCAGTAGAGCCCAAAGCGGTTAACAAGGCTTTCCTCTGAGAAGGGCAACTTTGGAGGACCTCCAAAGCAGACATGGCGCAAGGGGTTTGTGATAAATCCTCCACCACAGAGTAATTCTGGGTGGCCCTTGCATTTGGGTTGTGAGAATCTTTTTTAAATGCACCCTTTGGAATGTGTGTCATTGTTTCTCCCAATGTCTTCTCAATCTGTAGAGGAAGATATGGGAGATCAACTTTTTTACCCTTCTCAGAAGGGTTTGGTTTACTATATTCATGTTCTCTAGTCGTTATAAAAGCATCACCCCTAACCATATATACGTTCGTGGATGAGGGATTATTTGGAGGAGGGAAGGTTTCTTGGCTGCCCCCTTCTGTGCTTGTAGAGGCTTGAGTTAGATTTTTCCCATGTTGAAAGGGATTAGTCAAATCTTCTTGTTGTTGTTGTGTGACAAACTTTTGGGCCTCTGTAAGTCGAGGACAAAGATAGGTCGGGTGGTCCTCTGCATACAATTTGCATGGATACCTCACCTTTTTCTTTTCTGTATTGTCCCTGCCAGCATTATCAATGGGTTTTTTATCCCCCTTACCATTCTTTCATTGTTTTTTCTTCCCTTCGGGCTGCTGGGTGGCCTTTGGGTTAGTCGACTGCATGGTGTGTACTTTCGACATTTGGGTAGGGGGAGCAGCCAAAGCAGTAGTTTAGCTAGCCACTGTGTGTTGTATGGATAATTGTTGCAACTGTTTTGTCAATTGCTCAGCAGGCTTAGTTTGTGCTGAACCAACAATACCATCGGCATGTGGTCTAGCTCTCTGTCTAGTTTTATCCAGTATTGAACGTGGTGCATCTGGCAAGATGTTGTATAATAAACCAGACTGAGAATAGATGAGATCAAACTGTTGATCCCTCATGATGGCATCTTCTTCAGAGAAAACTCTAGACGCTGAGACGTCTTTGGATAACTGTGGGACCAAAGACTTAAGGAACCACTCAAGCAGGAATGCTGGTGGGACTGGTACTTTGAGTAGACTCTTCTAGCGTCTCTTTTATCGGATATGATTAGGGATATGGTAAGATGTTGTCTATTTGATATTGGCGAGCATCTCTGTGCCAGTGTCGTATCTCACAGGAAACTGGAAATGGTTAAGGAAGGCCATCACCAGTTCGCTAAAAGAAGAGTATCTTGAGTGATCGAGCTCGATGTACCATTTCGTGGCACTCCTGATAAGAGTACATTGAAACAATCACAATTGTACGGAGTCATCTTTCAATGAGTTAGATGAACACCAAAGTTGAAAGGTAGTCACATGATCACCTTGATCTTCATTAGGCTTGGCCTCGAAATTTGGAATGTTTGAAGGAAACTTCGTCGGCATAGGATGCCAACGTGGATCATGACAAATAGGATCATTTAACAACCTTTTCAAATCTAGCAAGTGTAATGTCGCTAGGAATTGTAGTTTGGGTTGCTGCTGATAACCTGGGGAAAAGGGTCCTGGAGTTTGACTGGCACCAGGTTGCCAGGAAAAGTTTGGCTGCTAGCCTAGATTCTGGTAGAAATCATGGCCCTGACTAGCGTAAGTATTTTGCATCTGTGGAGACATCATCAGCTGATTTCCCATAAAGGACATAGAGTGTTGGGCATGCATCGTGTTCGAAGGACTTTGGGAATGATTTCCCCATGCTTGTCCTGATGGGAGAGGCATAATAGTCTGTCTAGGGTTCCATTGACTGTGGAAAGAATTACCCTAGAATGACATTCTGAAGGAGGGAACAGATCCTTGTCCTAATTTCCAAGGTCCTTCTATGTGTTCCCCCTGTGCAGAAATAGTACCCTGCGCAGGAGTGGATTGTCCAAAAATGGGGGTGCCCCCAGACGGAAAAGTGGCAGATGAGAATGTGTTGTTACCAAACGTCCTGTTCTAAGAAAACAGTGTCGAACCTACTAGCATACTGTGCGCAGGTGTTCCTTGAATCCCTGCTCCAAATAAACTAGTGTGTGTAGGCTTCCTAGCGGACTGCTAATGCAGACCACCAAGCGAAGGGGATGAAGGAGGAATATGACCTCCTGCGTAAGGAAAAGTGTTAAAAGGGACAGGAGTTCTCCCAAAGTGACCCTGTAGAGGAGCACTAGAGATCCCTTCCCCCAGACCCAAAGTCTGTAAAGTGGAGTAGGTTAGTGCAGGACTTGTACCTGAACTAGGCATACCGTATGAAAATGGAGGGCCTATCAAACTAGGTGTGAAGGGGGTTGTGGCTGCCACCATAGACGGGTTTGATCCACTGTGCGACGTAGTTGCGGCCGAGAACATGGTGGCTCGAACTGACGATGGTAGGTTAGGAGATGAATCTCTTGCGGTAGCAACTATGGTGGGAATTGGAGAATTCCCAGAAGAAGTAATAGCATTTGTTTCCATAGCTGCTTGAGGCACTGTCTGGTGTTCGTGAAATTGGATTGGTACAATAAACGGTGCCAAGATATCATTGGTTAGGGTTTCAACCGAACCAAGAGAGACTGCTTCAAGGCTCAAAATGGTTGATTCCTCCAGGATTTGTTCGGGCAAAAATATTTATAACCCAGTCGCTTCAAAAGACCCTTGTTGGTCTAGCTTCCGTCTTAATGGTGGCGGGGGTGGCTCCAGTGTAACCGACGACAGGCCAAGAAACCTTTGTGACCGGTGAAGCTCAGGATCCTCCACTGTGTGAGAATATCCAAGACATGCTAAGGTATTCTAAACGTTCAAAAGTAACACACACTAAAAAGGAATCCCCTAAGAGATAAGACAAACAATCACTAAACTATTTGGAAGAACAGTTACAACAACCAACACTAGAGCAACTTACTGGTGCAAGTGAAACTCGAACACGCAAGCACCCTCTGGGTATACTCTGCAAAGCATGGCCCGATGTTTTTCCTAGGTACCATGGTATACCCTCACAGTCACCTGTGTATGTCCCTAAAAAGATTGGCAACTAGGTTGCCAGCATGCGAACAGTCACCAGGCGGGTACAGTTGAAAGTCGGGTAGACCACAATGAGCAGGGTATCAAGCCCGAAACCTATCAAGGGTATCGAGAGAAAATGGTCTGGAAGACAATTGAGGACCTTGAATGGATTTGAGACCCACAAATCCCCGTGGCAAATGCAAATGACAGAATCCCAAAACAAGCCCTCTATATGTGTTCTCCACTATGATTGGTCCGGATTTGGAGGGGTTAACTCCGCTACCTTTTCGCACACGACCTCATGTTTATCCCCTTTGTTAGAGGGGGGTCCCGGATAACTTCCATGAAACTGGACTTAGACACTCCCTATCTCAGACTCTAATGTTTGGTTTTGAATGGCCTTGAAGAGTTTCCTCTCCAACCTAATCCAAGGCCCTAGTCCTGAACTAGTTTGTGAACCCTACAAACATGAAAGTCTAATAGATTTTTAAATTAGCGTTGATTTTATGGATTTATATTACATCAAGGGGTATGAGGGTGAAACTGATGATGTGTAAAGACAAAAGCAAAAATGAATGAAAAAGATAGAAACAAAAAAAAATTTACTAAATGCAAAATTTCAACAACTTTTCACAAAGAAAGATTTATTTTTTGAATTTTTCTAAGATTTTATACAGCAAAATCAAAGGAATTTCACTCGACTATGAGCTACTTATGATCTAAGTGAAATGAAAAAAAAAATTATGAAATAAAAAGACTTTTCCCTAGCTAATGATGCAGAAACACACTTCTCAACCAAAGAAGAAAATGAAAAGAGATTTATTTATTTATTTAAGTGCTAGTAAAGAAGAAAAGGGAAAATACTGACAAGCAAGAAACCAAGAAAAACAAATTCTTGCTTAAAGCGCAGATCGCAAAGAATCAGAGTAAAGAATCACACAATGGAAACAAAAAAAAACAAAGACTCTCACGCTTGTCTAAAAACCATAATATATATATATATATATATATATATATATCTTCTGTCAACTATTAACTCAGAAAAAGCAGGTTAAGGGTAAGATGACCTAACCTACTGAGGAATACTTCTTATCAAAGGAGGGGATGAATGCCCCACCATGAACAAAAAGTATCATGTCTAAGCACACGACTGTCACTAAAATAGCACGCGTGAAAACACATGTTGAACAGAGACAAAAAGTGTGTACACGTAGGCTGACCTTGTACAGGCCATGTGTATATCTAAATTCTAAGGAAAAATATGAAAACAGGCAGTCCAGACCAGGAAGAGGCCTCTGGTATTGATAACTAAGGTCCCTTGAAGGCTTGGATGCTCTTTCTAATATAAAAGACAAATAATTCCAGGAATAATAAGGAGAAAAGAAAAAGGCAATATAATATAGAACTGTGAACTAGCAAGACTCAGACATGATTCCAGAAAACCTCCTAAGAATGTGTAATTCTGACAGGGAAGAGGAGGACTGCCTCTAAGGTTCTTTGAACTCCTACATGCTATTTCTATCTCTACAGCTAGCATTCACACGTGGGCTTTCAGAAGATAGGGCATGAGTACATGCGTGCAGGCCTTCTATAGGCCACGTGTACCTCTGTGTGTCCCGAAAACTACAGTCAAGCAAAATTCAGGGAAAAATGGTATGGAAAACTAGACTCCCTGCTAGCTCAGACCTTACAGAAAAATATAGGCAAAGAAAAACAGAAAACCTAATCTTTAAACTACCCAAAAAACTTAAATAAATCCAGGAACCCTAAAGAGTATTATCCCCAGTATGGTCGCCAATTCTGTTGTTGGGAAGAACACCCTACGGAATAGCAAACTAGGGTCAGACTTGCATGCAGATTTGACCGTATAGAAACTACTTTTTTACCTACATCCCAAGATTTAAATCCCTTTTTCTCAGTAAATTCAAGGAAAAGGACCACCTAGCTTATTACCGACGTTCGATGTAGATCCTCTGTTGTGCTCGACTACTTGCTTGCGCTTCTCCTTCCAAAGATAACCTCCACTAAAGACAAACAACAACTATGCATCCATGCTACTTCTATACTAAAGGGTTAGAAATCAAGCGTAAATTAATCAAACCATATACAATTCATGCATTGGGATGGGAAAAACATTCTTTTGATTACTGAAAGTGAAACAACTTACAAAAGCTGAGACCGACTACCACTCCTTGAACCTGATCCTGGGCTCCTCTTCTTCTGTCCTTCAACTTCTTTGCATTAAATCTCTTTTGGCATGAGGAAAGGCTAAAGGGTTGGGAAAATGTATTACGTAAACGAGCAGAGTTTCTTCGCTATATTTTTTCCTCCTCCAAATGGTACCCCTACCCCTTCTTTTATAGGCTAGAAGGAGCTAGGGTTTTGGACGAACCCTCGGCCATGCATGGTCGGGAGTTTCAGTTAACTGAACCATATCTTTTTGTTTCGTCGGCAACTTTCTTTTTTTCTGTGCTTTGTTAGGTACACGCGGGTTGTTGTGAGTCAGCCAGTGTGTACACATGTGCAGTAATGGGTTAGGGCGCGTGGGCCTTGACACAAGAGGATTTTCAAAGAGTTGTTCAACAGATTTTTGGCAAAGAAGGGATATGAGTTGGCCTGATGCCAGGTAAGAATGTGTGGTGCAATTTAGGTTTATAACACTCCTCCATGGGTAACTATGTTGATGTTCCATCCTTTGTCCCTCACTTCGGCTGAAATCCACAGAACATTATGGTTGTTCTGGTTCCTTTTTTCTTGTATTTTTACTAATAGTGTCGGTCATTCTTTGGTATCATGGTTCAATGCACAACAACACATACAAGTTGTTGGGGGAAGTGGGAATTACCTTGCATAATGTCTCGGTTGTTGACAATTGTGACATACCACTAGTCCTATACCTATTCTAAAACCTCCTCTTGCTCATCCTCCACCTCTGAAGCCCGCTCGATCTCCTCTTGGTGCATTATACTAAGGCACATGATTGTACTGCATGGTATTGTACTAAGGTTGTGTTGTGTTTTATTGTGGTTGCGCAGTATTATATGGTTGTTGCACAGTATTATAATGTTGTTGCATAGTGTTGTATGGGGCTGGAACTTGGTTAAATTGCGGTTCATATTTCCCAGTCATCATTTCTTCCTGCACTTTATATGCATCTGATGTCCTCTCTTGCATCAAATCCATAGTTCTACAATCTTTGTCATCGTGGCCAAATGACTTGCAAATGTTGCAATATGAACTCTTTTGGACTATCTGGTATTACTGCATATTGGGAATATGGATCATTTCCCAGTTTCTTACAGATTTCACACCATATTCCTCCTGTTGGTAATGGATTTGGAATTCCTACTTCCATATACTACGTGAATGTTGGACATTCATTCTTGTGGTGTCCTTCTATCCTGCATGTAGTACACCAAATGGCTTCTTGTTTTTCCTTACTTTTATTCTGGTTTAGATGGAACGTTAAGTTCTTTGATGGATGGATCCATCTGTTGATGGTTTTCTTCCAGTTGTAGGGCTTCTTGTAGAGTCTCTACCTGCATCTAAAAAATTTGTTGTCGCAATGGGTATTTTAAGTGTGGTAGCAGTGAATTGATGAGTATGTGCCTATGTTTCATATCGGTCATGAGATATTTCAACTTTCCCTTCAGTTGCTTGAATCTCTAGTCAATCCCCCATAATGATTCTCCCAGGTTTTGTCTAATTTTGATCATCTCGTTCATGTACTGATATTCTGAAATTGGATTTTGGAACTCATTTATCAACAATTTATTTATGTCTACAATTGTTCTGGTTGTCCCTGGTGGATTGTTTATAGCTAAACTCATATACCAATCCATTGTGAGATCCCTTAGTGTAATCGCTAGTTGTGCTAGTTTAGTATCTTCGTTTGTGATCTATTTTTCTTCCCAAATCTTCTCAGAAATGAACAAATGTTTTTTCGAGTCCTCTGACATTTCTCCTTTAAATTCTGGTAACCTGATGGTGGGATCATGTCTTGCCATTCTTAACGCTGAACTACTACCTTTGTGTGGTGTAGATACTTGACTAGTGTTTCCTGAAATGGCTCCACCAGTTGTTGTTTCTTGTGTAGATGTACTTCCTAATTTCTTTCTTCTCTTGAAATCAGGTTGTCTAAGAGGTGGTTTTCTCTTTGGTGTATTAGTCGCACATGGGTTTGTGGGTTCCACACTGACATTAATATGTATAGGATTGTTGCCTTCTCTTCCCATTCTCAGACCTCTTGTCTTCCTCCCATATGTTTCACACAAGATTTTCTCAATCTGATCCATATCCCGAAGATCTTCTACCTCTTCTTCATCACTCGCCAAGCCTTCCCTTCTGGCTAGGAATCGTTTCTTGGTATTCACCTTGTATTGGTAGAGTAATCCACTATGCGTCTTTCCAACTGTCTCCATGATCCTCTTGATATGGTTTTCATCCATCATGATTGGGTCCAAGGGTTCCTCCTTCTTTCTCTTATCCTTTCCTCCTTCCATTTCTTCTTTTTCTATCAGTTCTTCCCCCCTTCCCCCATGCACACAAGGAAGTTTAGTTGTCTGAATCCATTTTCATTACCCCTTTGTTGTATAGCAATATCTTAATAAATGTATACAATGATATAATGTACCTTCCTCGAGGTCCACGTAGAAACTCTTGTTCCACTGCGTTGTACGACTTCGTTGTATCTACTGCAAACTCTTTTATAAATCCTACCACAATACTATAGAACCAAAAATCTACTTCGCGGGTGAATTTGTTTTTCACCTGTTGAAACTACTCAATATGTACTGGGGTCCACTCTAACTATCGGATCTAGTTCATTGCATGGTTATCCTTCAACCTTAATGTCCACTCTTGCAATAAGTGTGGAAAATTACATAAAAAGACTTCATGTTTAATCAGTAAACACGTATTTCTCAAGATATTTGTGGGGTGTTACTCTAGGGTTTCTGTTATCTTTATGTGCAAAATTCAACACTTTTTTCCTTAGCCAAATTTTGATCTCTACTTTTGTGGGATTCCACGGTCTCAACATCCCTGTCTAGTGGCTCATTTCTTTCTTTTCTGCTTTAATATTCTCTTTATCCGCCTCCTGCAGATCTTATGTCTCTTTTAACATATCTTCAACATATCCCATCTACTCAATCCTCTATTGTTCCTACCAACGACAACAAAACCATTTTTTTGTTACTCATATATCCTGTCTAAGTTTGTATCTTCAGCTTGAGTGACCCAAGGTTCATGTATGTTCAGGGTTCCAACAAAGCCTCTAAAACTATAGGACCTCCTGGGAAACTAGAAGGCAATCCAGTGCACAGATTGCAATGTGCCATCTCACATGAGATAGTCTTAATGGGTGGATACAATACTCATGTTTTTGTAGCCTAGGATTGAGTGGGGGATCTGAGAACTGTACGCTCAGAGTTCTATTTTAACTTATTAATGCAATACAATGTGATTTATGATTACGCAGAAAATATAACAACCCATTTATTTAGAATATCAAGAACTACTAAAGGCAATAAAGAAAAACATGCATTCACTCACATAACATAGGTTTTACCGTGGTTCGCCCCCCTGGGCTAAGTCCACAAAGATCTAGATCTTAGCTCTTTTATTATAGTAGTTATGAAACTATAGTGTTGCGTGTTTTACAACTCATCTCTGATGGGTTGAGATCTATTATGAGGTGGACTAGATCGAAGCAGGATCCTCGGCCTATGATCTAACCCTCAATATATACCCTCCTCAGTTCTTTCTAGTTCAACAACTTACAAAATTAGGTCATACAACAAAATATTACATCGCATCCACCTCCTCACATTTGTATCTCTCTATGAAACCTAGGTATCTATATTTATATGTTTTTGGCTCACCATCCATTACAATGTGTTGCAAAAACCCTAACCATAACATCGTTAGGTATTCCATGCATGTGAGCATGATGCTCTTCCTTCCAGTTGTCGCTTCCCTCATGCACAACTTCTTTCCCAAAATTGCCTTTCTTTCCGCTTTGGCCTGCTTTGGTGTACGACCCATAACGGAGTGGGAGAAGCTTTCGATGGGGTTGATCCGTAAGGATTTTTTGAAATGACTATGGTTGAGTTTTATTCGCATGCATTAATTGACCATTGGGAAAATTTAACGAAAGAGAGAGAAAAGAAATGAATTATACAGCCATTAACATATTTTCAGTTCTAAAAACACAATGAAAAACAACAAACCATAATGCACAGAGGTTGATAACGGAGTTCGACATCTTTGCCTACGTCTCCGAGCCTTTTTCTCTTGTGGGGGAGGCTTTTTATTTTTGTTTGAAAGATTATTAGTACATATTTACATTGCTAAATGGTCTCAAGACTAATCTGGTCTTGTTCGCCCAGATCTCTGGAACCATGCACAAAAAACGACACCTGAATCGGATGTCCCGAGCTCTCAGAAATCGTTCGACAACATCTCCTCCTCAACGGTCTCCTTGCCTCAAACTGGCTTTGACTTGGCTTGCTTCAACATCTCTGCTCTAAAATTGCTCTCAAACGCTATGTCCTTGGCCTCAAAATGGCCTTAGTTAAATAGTGGAGGAGTTAGTTTTCCCTCTCCAACTTCCTCCACGAATTTAGTCTCTAAAAATGCCCAATAACCCTTAAAAATGGCTTAATTACATTTAAATTAATTAAAGTGGTTATAAAACCCACTTTAAAACCATATAATAGTTATTAAACGGGCCTTAGCCCCCCCGAGCCCTTGCGCGCGCCCTTTTGTTGGTCATATGATACAATAGGGCCAAGCACTAGCCAAAGGCTAAGCGCTGGCCTGCTAACCCCCTTTCGCGCGCAGCATTGGTCATATGGTAGTTGTAATGAGACCGTGGCTTAATGTGGTTAGAACCGTTATAACCACCTACCAAAACATGGTCGTATGTGTTTCAATACATAAAATCGGGGGCTCAACGGACTTAACCGCACATCCAACTTTCGTATAACACATATATATATCGCGGTCATATAATACTTCCCACGACCACAGGTCGGGGCTTAGCCCCGGCCCAACCCGCCACCACATATGATAATACATTAATTTAAATTAAATGGAAATCATATACCTTACAAGCATTAAGGCGTGGTCTAGCGGTCGGTCGGATATTGTTAAGGCATTGCGGTAGGGGAGGTACACGGTTCAAATCCGATGGACTCCCCATTACATTTTATACAAACAATCATTAGCCAATCAAGGGGTGCCACATGGCAGCTCGTGATTGGGCCACGTGATACCTTTACCAACCAATCACAGCACGACACGCGTCAGACGCCGATTGGTCCATGTGTTAACCACGTCAACCTTGCCACGTCATCGCCGTACTGCCCAGTCACTCACCGCGTAAGCCTGCCACGTCATTGGATGACGTCACCCTGCCACATGTCACCCTTCCAGTGGTGACACGTGTCACTTCGGGATTGGTCTATCTCCGTGCCAAAAATGCCAAAACTGTCTGCCACGTGTCACACTCTGGAGCAGCCACGTGTCCTGTACGGACCTGCCACGTGTCGTCGTATGGACCTGCCACATGTCGTCCTTTGGTGCTGCCACATCACGTGTACGAACATGCCACGTGTCCTGTACGGACTGACACGTGTCCTATATGGACTGTACGGATAGGTACAATCAGCATCCCAAAATTTTGCCTATTTGGCTGGGCGGACAGAATGCGATATCTTCTTCATACGGACTCCGTTTGACATAAAAATTATACCACTGGAATTAGGAAGACGAGCCGGACGCAATGGTGTTGGTTTCGTCGGATTCTGGGTACTTTCATGTTTGAGCATTTTTCATGCCCTGACAGGCTTCTGAATCCGATTTCGGATCACACCTCCCCACAATAAGACCTTTTGGTCCCCAAAAGGTTATTGATCAGTCAACAACCTTGGGATAGGCCACCCGGCTTGCTCTCTATCTCTGAACTCTGTCCTGTGCACCTGTCTCATCACGATCATCTGTAACACAATCATAACAACTGACAGTATATTGTTAGCCATTGCAACCCTGTCACATCTTACTGAAGCTACTATCATCCATGTAGAAAACATTGCTAATGACAGTATTAAGAAGATGACTGCAAATGCACTGATATACTTTAGGTATCTGCATGACATGAGCTTATCTTTAAGCAACTGATGATTGACAACCACATCTTGTTCTTGCTTAATTACTTCATTTGAAACAACTACATTTGTTAACTGTTCCCCTGTTTGAAGTGTTTTAACACGATGAGCATGAACCACATAGTCATGACCTGCTTTAGTGAACTGATATTGATTCTTAGTTCTGTAAA
>ML788042.1:552048-562191 GCA_009831015.1 Picea engelmannii | reverse complement strand
ATTACCCAAAACTGGACGCTTCCGTTCCAAGTAATCTTCGTACAAAACTTGCACCATCTCCGACATGGCAAAGAATGTTTTCCGGAACTCTTTCTCATCCTGAGGAATCCCTTCTTCTGATGCCATCTTCTCGCTGTGAGAAGTTCTTCTTCTCAATCCAATTAATGGATTCTCTGCGACAAGCTCGCCTTCACCACACTGTAGTTTTTCCCTGGTTAACATGCAAAACTCAAATCCAAACGTCAACTAGCTCTGATACCACTTGATCCGTCAGGATTTTTCGAAATGACTATGGTTGAGTTTTATTCGCATGCATTAATTGACCATTGGGAAACTTTAATGAAAGAGAGAGAAAAGAAATGAATTATACAGCCATTAACATATTTTCAGTTCTGAAAACACAATGAAAAACAGCAAACCATAATGCACAGAGGTTGATAACGGAGTTTGGCAACTTTGCCTACGTCTCCGGGCCTTTTTCTCTTGTGGGGGAGGCTTTTTATTTCTGTTTGAAAGCTTATTAGTAAATATTTGCATTGTTGAATGGTCTCAAGACTGATCTGGTCTTGTTCGCCCAGATCTCTAGAACCATGCACAAAAAACGGCACCTGAATCGGATGTCCCGAGCTCTCAGAAATCGTCCGACAGCATCTCCTCCTCAACGGTCATCTTGCCTCAAACTGGCTTTGACTTGGCTTGCTTCAACATCTCTGCTCTGAAATTGCTCTCAAAAGCTGTGTCCTTGGCCTCAAAATGGCCTTAGTTAAATAGTGGAGGAGTTAGTTTTCCCTCTCCAACTTCCTCCACGAATTTAGGCTCTAAAAATGCCCAATAACCCTTAAAAATGGCTTAATTACATTTAAATTAATTAAAGTGGTTATAAAACCCACTTTAAAACCATATAATAGTTATTAAACGGGCCTTATCCCCCCCGATCCCTTGCGCGCGCCCTTTTGTTGGTCATATGATACAATAGGGCCAAGCGCTGGACTGCTAACCCCCTTTCGCGCGCAGCATTGGTCATATGGTAGTTGTAATGAGACTGTGGCTTAATGTGGTTAGAACCGTTATAACCACCTACCAAAACACGGTCGTATGTGTTTCAATACATAAAATCGGGGGCTCAATGGACTTAACCACGCATCCAACTGTCGTATAACACATATATATATCGCGGTCATATAATACTTCCCACGACCACGGGCCGGGGCTTAGCCCCGGCCCAACCCGCCACCACATATGATAATACATTAATTTAAATTAAATGGAAATCATATACCTTACAAGCATTAAGGCGTGGTCTAGCGGTAGGTCGGATATTGTTAAGGCGTTGCGGTAGGGGAGGTCCACGGTTCAAATCCGGTGGAATCCCCATTACATTTTATACAAACAGTCATTAGCCAATCAAGGGGTGCCACGTGGCAGCTCGTGATTGGGCCACGTGGCACCTTTACCAACCAATCACAGCACGACACGCGTCAGACGCCGATTGGTCCTTGTGTTAACCACGTCAACCTTGCCATGTCATCGCCGTACTGCCCAGTCACTCGCCGTGTAAGCCTTCCACGTCACTGGATGACGTCACCCTGCCACATGTCACCCTTCTAGTGGTGACACGTGTCACTTCGGGATTGGTCTATCTCTGTGCCAAAAATGCCAAAACTGCCTGCCACGTGTCACACTCTGGAGCAGCCATGTGTCCTGTACGGACCTGCCACGTGTCGTCGTACAGACCTGCCACATGTCATCCTTTGGTGTTGCCACGTAACCTGTACAGATGTGCCACATGTCCTGTACGGACTGACACGTGTCCTATATGGACTGTACAGACAGGTACAGTCAGCATCCCAAAATTTTGCCTGTTTGGCTCGGCGGACAGAATGCGATATCTTCTTCATACGGACTCCGTTTGACATAAAAATTATACCACCAGAATCAGAAAGACGAGTCGGAAGGAATGGTGTTGGTTTCGTCGGATTCCGAGCACTTTCATTTTTCAGCATTTTTCATGCCCTGACAGGCTTCTGAATCCAATTTCGGATCAGGGGTATTGTAAGGCATTAGTTCTGCAAGTGAAACAAAAATTTTCCGCCCATATGAAACTTATTTGGAACCCGGTGTTGATCATGGCACTGCTTGTACTTGTCATTGGAATTATGTAGGATATCCTAAACCTGTTGGAGGATGTGTTGGATTCTCTCAATGAACTGGGTGGCTTTGTCAGCATCATTTGGATAAGGATATGGGTCAGACGAGGTGATTGCAAGGGGTAGTGCAACATCTATGGGACCCAATGGTTGGAATCCCAACCCCACCTGAAAGGGGCTATGGTCAGTTGAGCTATGTAGGGCTCGATTGTAGCTATGATAGACATAGGTAAGACTCTCATCCCACATGCAAGGTTTCTTGGAATGATACATGCACGGGATATGCATGATCATTCAATTTACAACCTTGGCTTGGACATCTATCTGGGGGTGGAAGGACATGGATTTGGTGAGCGTGGTGTCCAACAATGACCACAAGATCGACTAGAATGTTTTGATAAATCAACTATCTCGATATGAGATAATGATTTGTTGGATTCCAAAATGTACCCAGACTCGTTCAAAGAAGAGTTTTGTAGTGGCCTCTATTGTGATGTTATTCTCACAAGAGGCCATAATCACCATCTTATAAAAGCAATCAATAACCACAAAACATAGTTGTTTCCTCGCTTGGTGGATGTGAGGCCTGGCATTTATTCCATTGATATGGATTCCCATATCCTGTCAGGAGTAGGCAAAGGAGTGCACAAGCCTTGTTTCTTAGTGGTCGGTTTGGAAATAGCACAGGAAGTGTAGGACTTGATATACTTCCTAACCTCTTGTCGAAGTTTTGGCTAGTAAAAATGTTTATGTAGCATTGCTACTATCTTTTTGACGTTGAAGTGTCCTTCCACCTGAGTGTAGTGGGATTCCCATATCATCTTCGCTCGATCACTAGATGGAATAAAAATATGGCCTAGACAACACAACAACCCATATTGAAGATAGAAATTAGAAACAACTGCATTTGAGCCCAATATTTGGTAGGTAGTGGCAAATTTTGGGTATGTCTCATAGAGTTGGGGCCATCCAGAGGTCTCATGGCTGCAATATTCTAGCGCCATGGTAAGTTTCGCGACTGGCGGTCTTCTAAGGCAGTTAGTGATGCAGTTGGTGCTTCCTATTTGATACTTGATGTTAAGGTGGAACTACTCCAAGTATGTGGACCACTTCCGATGGAGGTCATTCTGAAATTTTCCTTGTGTCTACATGAACTGTAGTGGCTTATGATCAGTGTGGATGATTGTCTTCTTCCCAAAAATGTAATGTCTCAATTGGTGGTAGGATTGCACAATGGAGAACATTTATTTATTGTAATTAGGATACTTAAGGACAACATCTGATAGTTTCTCACTATGATAGGCCATGGGGTGGTCATGCTAAGTGAGAACTATGCCCATAGCATAGTCTGAAGCAGTTGTCTTGATCTCAAAGGGTTGTTGCAGGTATGATAGTGAAAGTACTAGGGATGAGCACAAGAAATGATTTAAATCATCAAACGCTTGTTGTTGGGACCAAACCCACACAATTTTTTCCTTACCACCACCCATGGTTACTTAGATGAGGGCCCATGCAATATGGGAGAATCCCAACATGAAGCTGTGGTAGAAATTGGTAAGGCCCTAGAAGCTCTAAAGATAAGTGAGTGTGGTTGGGGCTAGAAAGTCACATATGACTTGGATCTTGGCTGGATCCACATGTATGCCATGTTGATCAATGATTTAGCCAAGGTAATGGACCATGTCCATGCCGAAGGAGCATTTTTCCAAGTTGGTGTATATATTGTGTTGCCGCAGGGTGTGCAAAACCTGCAGAATATGATGCAAGTGTTCTTCCCAAGTCTGGCTATAAATGAGAATGTCATCAAGATAAACAACTACAAAATTATTGGTGAATGGTAATAGGATATCGTCCATCATCCTCATGAAAGTGGCTAGAGAATTTTTCAAACCAAATGGAATGACCAACCATTCAAAAAGAACTTCCTTTGACTTGAAGGCAGTCTTCCATACATCTGTCTATTCTATTGGAACCTAGTGGTAGCCAGAATTCATATCAATCTTACTGAAGTATTTTTCTCCCATGAGATGATCAAGGAGGTCGTTGATTAGGGGAATCGGGTACTATTTTCTAACTATGATTTTATTCAGGGCCTGATAATCAATGCAAAGGCCCAAGGTTCCATCGTTCTTTTGTACCAACACAATTTCGATCCCGCAAGGTGATGAGATAGGATGGATGTGCCCCTTGTGGAGATATTCTTAGATCTGTTTCTTGATCTCCTCATTATCTAATAGAGAGTGGTGGTAGATTTGCACATTGGGCAGTGGTGCGTTGAGGGTTAGATCGATGGGGTGATTGACCTTCCAGTGTAGAGTACCCCAGTCAGTGAGGAGAAGATATCCAGGTATTCTTCCACAACTTTATCCAGTTGCTTCTATTGTTTGGAGAGTGTTGTAGGAAAATCTCCCTACAGATAGGTAGATCGCCTCTAAGAGATTGACCCTAACTCTAGACAGAAAATGCTTAACATGGACACTGACTTCCTTTCAAATCTATCTAAACTAACACATGAGAAGGAAGGATGACAGAAGTACCTCTTTATCGACGTTTGTCCCTGCACGCTCCTAGTTGTTCTTTGATCCTTTGCTTCTCGTTGGATCCTGTGTAAAAAATAAGATACGACCACTTCCTACTCTATTGATATTAGCTTGAAAAAAGATCTATCAGTTAATGATAAGTTCATGTAACATTAGACACAAACTAGAAAGAAACAGGCCAAGCGTGTCATATTGATGAGAATAACGACAACAGTACTTACAATCGTAGATGCGAATGCAACAACTTTGTTGAGTCCTCTTCATCTAACCCTTGCCTGAAAGATCCACAACCTAGACAACAACAACTTCACTGATCACTCTCCTTTGGCTGACTGTATGTTTTCTCCAAGATCATAAGTTTCATACCAATAGTTCTTCCCCAATCAGCTCTATTCCAACACCACTTATGAGATCATAAGTTTGGTGTAATTCTCCTTTTCCATTCCCTTTCACCATTAGAAATCTTTCTTATATAGCCTTGGAGAGGCTTTAACCACTTGAGATATCCTTGGGGAAGTTGAGGATTTCCCTCCTTCAGTTGAGGATCTTCCCTAGGATCAAGGATGGACTAGCAATTCGAATCCAACTACCTTCCAAGAATGAAATGATTCTTCCCCCATTCATCTCAATAGCTTAACAACTACCCAGAATAGGTAGCGCTCCCCTAAAAGGGCCATCAGAGAGTTGTAGCGCTCCCTAGTAGGCTTTAGGGGGGCTCTAGTGCTTTCAAAATCTATAACGCTCCCTCAAAAGGGCCAGGCGAGCGTTATAACGCTCCCTGACAGTGTAAGGGGGAGTGCCGACACTCCGAGATAGTGTAAGGGGGAGCACTCCCCTCCAAAAACTCAGTTTTTGAGGTGCTTTCAGATGGAAAAAGGTTTGTTTGAGGTGTTTCAAGTGTCCTTCTCATGTCGTTATAGGCACAACATAGGCATCATGGCAATATGCTTCCTTGACACATGCGACACTTGTGACCTTGTGAGAAAAATGTGACACTTGTGACCTTTGTAATGACAACACTTGCGACACTATCAAAGTGAGTAATTTTGATGTGTAACAGATTGCCCCCCAAAGTATGAAGTTAGAATATAGGAACTGATAACTGAAATACTTTGTAGACGTTCAAGCAAGGGTATAGACTCAGAGAACCTGAAAAAAGTTGCACACAAACATCCAACAAATATTATGACATGTTTCAAAACCCAAGGGAGGCATACGTATGCTTGGGTGATCAAGACTTGCGAGATATGGACGCCATAAAATACACTGCGGATCCATAATTATATTGATAAAAAGGTATAGCCACCAAATATACAATGTGGATCTATACTTTGATGACTCAGACTGATCGTAGCCACAAAGAATACACAGTGGATCTACGAGATGACAAGACATAGCCACAACCAATACAAAGTGGATCTATGTTACAGTGTATGTGTTCTTTGTCCAATAGAAATTCCTTCATAGCCTGGGAAAAGTATATATCAAAGTGATCACTCAACCCAGGGTCTTCTTACCGATCCCAATGTGGTACAATTCTAACCATGTGAATAGATGTTCTGATGTCGAACATGGTAGAAACCACTTGATTACCGGTCAATGATGTAAACCGTTAACAAGTGCGAGGGAGATCACCATTAATGTCAATGATTCCCAAGGTACCCTAGTACATTCCACCAAATGTGAATAGGTGAGATGAGGTCGAACATCCGTGGAATCATCCGATCAGAGGTCAATGATGTAAACCTACTGCCGGATGTGAGGAGGCCTACCATTGAGGCATGCAGGTCCCAAAGTACTAACTGGTTTCTAATCTTAATTCCTAGATAATGTGTTGAAGTCGACAGGAATAGACTCGTCGAGGGAGGGCCTTGATGTATCCCCCATCAACAACATGAAACGAACATAGATATGTAATTGGTAGATCAAATGGACATGTACTGACACAGGTTTTGAGGCAATATATTTGGGATGGCTGACTCTAGAGGTGGATACTTCCCTTGAACACTGAGGCACAACAGCAAAAATGTGACATGGACCAAAACTATGCAATGGATTCTGTGACTTGCGTTGGGTGACCCAAAGGAGTGAAAGGAACTCAAAGGATTGGCTCAGTGCAGAGGTTCAGTGGATGATGATATATGCAAATGACAAAGTGACGTGTTCAAGGGCAACTCTAAGAAGTGCTGGATGATGTTCTCAAGAGACTGCTTGGCTTGCTCCTTTCAATTTTTCCCCCATCCAGATGGACGAGAACCTCTTTTTGATTTAATGAGCTCGAGGAGGATAACACATGCTCGATATAACTCACCTTCGGTAATTTCCTCTTCCTTTGTTTAATGAACCAGAAGAAGTAAGGGTTCAGTCCCATATGGGTCTGTCGATGTGTGCTTTAACGAGTCCAAAGACAGAAAACTCGAAGGTTTTTTTGGATTATAGAGTTTGGAAAAACACTTAAAAGAGAACTCTCTCAGTTCCTTTTTCGTACAGTAGTCCAACGAGACCGAAAAAGGGTTAAACTATCGCTCGAAAGACACCCTTTCTGACCTTTTAATGAGTGTGAAAGGAAGCAAGGTCGCTCGACAATCTTTTCATATTTAGAGAGTCTGAAAAGGGTTTAAAGGAGACTCTAGGGGGGTTCCTTTTTCGTATGTTCGTGTATCCGTACAGGTTCGAAAAAGAGATAAAATTTTACTTGGTTGCATTCTCATGTATTTTCGAGCACGAGAAAGAACAAAGACTAAGCTCGGTACTCTGCCCCCAACTTGAAAGATAGTGACTTGACTCCAGAATGATCATCAATGGCTGGATACATGCGCCCCAAAGATTCAATTCATTCACCAACTTTGAGGTTGTCACCAATTTCTGTGCTAGATGGAGAAAAAGGATACAGGTGAATGAAATGAAGGTTCAAAAACGAGACCAAACGAAAGACTCGACTTGACATCTACGAGATCTAGCGAAAGACTCAACTTGAAGGGAGAGGTGATTGTTTCATTTTTTAATGAGCTTGACACAGGAAAAGAACTATGCTCAAGGTTCCAGGTTTGATCCCTAGATTATTGTTTCATTTTTTAATGAGCTTACTACAGAGAAGAAAACTATGCTCAAGGCCTTTGTTTCATTTTTAATGAGCTTTCCACAAAGAAGAGAAACTATGCTCATGGTCACTTCTTGATCATGGCTTCTGAGAGGATAATGCTCTGGAAGGATACCATGTCAAGGGACAAATCTCGGTCATGGCCTCCAGGAGATCTTCGTTGGATGGAAGATAATCACTCGAGAAGGAACACATACCAAGGGTCGCAATAGGATTAAGGAGATCAGGCTCCAATAATCCTACCGAAGAGATCACCATGTCAACTACCGGATCCAAATCATCAGAAGTTGAGGTCATGGGAGACAATGCCACATAATTGACATGCGGCGGGGGTGATACTATCTGCATATAAGAACCACTTAGGGAGGTAGCCCAGTCGGGGCCGATGAATGAAAGTTGATCAATAGTCACAATTCCTCCATTGTGAAGGAAATATATCACACAAAAAAGAGTGGATACAATAGCTTTCATGGCATAGACATAATCCCGCCCAAGGAGTAAAGAGAAATCCAAGGGGTCTTAAACTACCATGACATCGATAAAGACAGTTTTCCCTCCCAAAGTTATAGGAAACTGAGTAAGGATCCCTAAAGTTTGACTAGTTCTTCTGTTAAAAGCTAACAGATTTTGTGTAACCGGTGCAAGTTGTGGACAACCCAAAGTGTACCAAGCAATAGAAGACAAAATACTAACAGACGCACCTTCATCTATCAGCGTTTGAGGAACGTCCCGACCACGAACCTGTACTGTAATCTGGAAAGGAATGTGAGAGGGAAGACGAGGTCCAGTTAGCACACCCCAATCAAACAGGATGGCTTCATTACTTGGAGGGGGTTCCACAGGAGAAGGTGGAATGCCCCCCGGTACGGTAGAGTCTGTATTAACGAGAAAAACATGGGCAGTATCGGGTTTACTCTCTAGAAGGAGAGTAGGATCGATCGATGATTGGATTGGATCAACCAATGGTGGACTTGGATAGACCACTCTAGCACTCTTCAAAGGAAGAGTGGGACTGATCGAGGAAGGGACTGGATCAGTCACTTTGGCACTCATCAAAGGAGGAGTGGGATCGACCGATGGAAGAACCGAATCAACCACTTGGGCACTCTTCAGAGGAAGAGTGGGATTGACCGAGGAAGGGACTGGATCAGTCACCTGGACATTCCTCAATGGAGGAATGGGATCGACCGATGGTGAAACTGGATCGACCACTTTGGCACTCTTCGGATGAAGGGTGGGACTGGTCGAGGAAGGGATTGGATCAACCACTTTAGCATTCCTCAATGGAGGAATGGGATCGACCGATGGAGAAACTAGATCGACCACTTTGTTGTCACTCTTTTGATGAAGAGCGGGGCTGATAGATGATGGAACTAGATCAGCTACTTGGGTTCGTGGTTCAATCGAGGAGGAAACTAGATCGACCACCTGATCAACTGAACTGACCGGGGATGGAACCGGATTGACCAGTCCATCAACCAATGATGGGTCGGAGGAAAGCTTACGATAACCTTTTGGAATTTGAAGTTTTTCCAAAAGAGAAGAAGCCTCGTCCATGCGAGTACAAAGGTGAGAGTAATGATTACCTTTACATAACATGCAAGGGAACTTGACAATTTTATTCTTCTTACCAACCTGAACTTCACTAGTTGACGGGGTATCATCGACATGACTGACAGAGTTCGATGACGTGGAGGACCACATTTATAAGACCTGGGTAAGACCGGGGCAATCCCTCAGAAAGTGGTCACCCTTACAAAGGCTGCAAGGGAATTTGGGTTTTGGATTCTTCCTTTTAATCTTGTTGACCTCATCAACACTCCCAGTACTATTAACAGTAACTGGTTTCTTAGAGCCAACATATGATGTTGTTGGGACCTCAGTCCTTTTCGAGCTCTTCTTCTTTTTCTCTTTCCATTTCTTCTTCTTCTGATCAACCTGGCTACTTGCTTTAGAGCTTTCACTAGGTGAAGAAGGAGAAATGGAAGGAGACTTGATGGGGGAAGAAGGAGAAAATTCGACATGAGGTTGATGTGTAGGTGGTGTATTGACATCCAAAGTATTAGGTGCAACTAAAACATTGGGAGGATTTGGGATCACCAGAGTGGGGAACAACCAAACTGGTAATCCAATAGTGAGTCCTGGAAGACTCAGTGTGGCAACATATGGAGGACCAAAGTTTCCAAATGAAGTAAAGGTATAAGGTTCCTCATGAGAAGGGGTTCCTCCATTGGTACTCCCAGGATTCGATGCCATTAACACTGACTCGACCTAAGGTCCACTAAGTAAAAGAAACAACATATGCTAATAGAATCTAAGAATCACAACCAAGCAAACAAGACCTTCTTTTGATGAC